>JAASGT010000681.1:0-18691 GCA_023334315.1 Globisporangium alternatum
AATGCACCAACTGTCTGTGCCGGAATGGTCAGTGACATCATTCAATGACGTCACCAGTGCACATGGGTATCGGCGGTATTACCGGTATCCGACCGGTAATGGTCACCCATGGTGCACTATGAGGTGATGTGTACCACACAAATCTACCTCCATGTAATGACCATGAGGGCCCATTACACTTCTGTTGTAAGCTAATCTGCAAAACCTTCAATCAAGTAATTCAAGACCTGCTGCCGTTTCGTCACTCCATCTACTTCAATCACTGTATTTTCGCTATCTTCATCACTGCGCTCGTCGTCGCTGTCACTGTCTGGGCCGCACGCAGGTGGACTATCGCCAAGAACTAATTTGTGCACGACAGCCGCTGCGGTCACGAACCGGATGAAGCGCTTCATGTCCTCCTTCCGGCAATTCTCTTCCTCATCTTCTTTAGCATTTGAAACCGCCCCTTCAGCATTCCAATTGCGTGTACCACCCGAATCCGTGCCTTCGCAAGCCGAGTGTTAAAGAATTCATGCTGATTTGACATCGATCTTCTGTGTGGCTGCTTAAATGCTGAGACTAGAAATGACAATGGCTCGTACGCTGAACCTTCGAGTAGATACTGACGCTGATTGAAGAAGTTGCCGTGTTGCCAGAAGACGCGGCAATTCCCCCACACTTGATCGCCATGAACGGATCCGGCCACCCAACGTTGTTGTAGTCGATGAAGCACTTGTCGTCGCACACGATAGTTCAAGTGACTGTGTGTAACGGGGTGTACCGTACACGACACGCTAGGTACGACCTACGTGTCCTCCTCTCATTGGTCATTATCTTTCTTGACGCGACACTATCTGATTGGTCAGTATTCCTCAATATTGACCAATGAGGAGTCGACCTTGTATTTGATGACAGAATGACTGGCAATAGTCACTCCCCCTTTTGATAATAAAAACACTCAGAGTTGAAAATAACCACAAGCGCGCAGTCAGACAGCGCGCTCAAGATACGCTTCCTCGTGAGCCCACGTGTACGCAAAATAATGGAGCTCTCGCCCCGTTACACTACGTAGCTCATTTTGCGCGAAAAGTAGTCTTCTCCACAGAGCTGCGACTTGTACTCGAGAGCGAACAGCGTGTCATCTACAAAACCGATGCAATTCTGGAACTGGTAGGTATCTCGGATACGCGATAAGATGGTCCTTCTATCGTCTGACCACCGTATCACTTCGTGCTGAACGCTCATGCATACTTGAACTGCCTGTCCCACGTTCGACGTAATCGTTCCAGCCCCAATAGAAAATAAGTCAGCGAGTTTGTTGGGTGTAGCTCCGTTGCCACTGGAGCCGAATTGCTTGAGCATCACGAGTAAATGCACGTCAGCGCTTTGTCCTGCACGCTCATGAAAGGTTGTCGTCTCGTTCAGGAGCCTCACCATTCGGAAGAAGGTTGTTCTTGACGCGCGGAAATGGATCTTGAATTCGTTCGCTTCCATTCGGTAGATGTAGTATGGGACTCGAGTCTCTGCACGAAGACGCACAGCTCTCGGAGCTACATATCGCCACGAGAACAGATGATGGTTGAAACTGAGTTGCAGCTCTTACAGAAATTCTTCTTCTTCTTTGTCCACGCCATGTGCTTCTCTTGTCTTCCGCCACCTTAGACTGCTTGCAAGCAATTTGCGCATGCATCGTAGCTACTCCGACCGCTCCCAAAAACTGGTGCTCTTGGTACAGTTGACAAAAGTGGGTGATCTCCCAAAAATGCCCAAATTGCAAGATGGCTGACCGTTTTGAATGCGTCGATGGGTTTGGGGCGTGTGCGAAGCCGCGTCAACGAGGAAGTGATGCGCGGACGATACGTCACGAGACGCAAGCTGCTGACGCACGTCAAGTACACACAAACCTCGAAGCTCTGTTTGGTGATGACACGACGAGCACCGACAGACAATGAACACTCTCAATCGAGCTCTAGCGGCGGCGAGGTTGGGTTGGTGAGCACCGACGGACAGCGAGTTCTCTCGATCGAAATTGAAAGAGCGACGCGACGAGCGCTGCGGTCGAGTTGGCGGACAAGCGCACAGACACGAGTACGGGCGACGAGCTGCTCGCTTTGCATCCACTATTCGAGCAATTGGTCACTTCGAACGCGAGCTCGACTGGAGGTGGACGCAAGCTGTGTTTGGTCGTCAAACATCGTCAGCAGAAGTAGATAGCAGCTCACCACTCGCTGCGCTCAGTCGAGTGACAGGACACAGCTGCAATCACGTGTTCTTGGCGCTCAGAAACGGTGATTCTGAGCGTGATCAGCATGTACAAGCTCCGTACGCAGACGCACGCGGCGTAGAGGACGAGACGCTTTCAGACACGACGATCGTGAAACTGGTGCTCGCTGGTTCGTTGAGCGTGAGCCCGTCACCATCGTGTCCGCCAGAGATCGTGTCGCTCGTGCATCGATGCACGGCCTACGACCCGATCCAGCGGTCGGCTACGCTGTAGGTAATGTTTGAGCTGCGCATACTCCTGCTGCAGAGCCACAGCAGCTCGACGCTCTCGCTCACGGGCAACGACCGGATGGACGACGAGGAGGTCGAGGGAAAGCGCCGCGTCGGTAATGGCGACAGCGTCAGATTCATGAGCCCTTCTCATCTTGTGTTCGGTTTTGCGATGTTGAGTTGGACAGTGAAGGGACCACACAGAGTTTGCTTGTTGGAGAGAACCGGTTTTACTCACCTAGTTTTGTGATGAAGGGAGTGAAAATAGTATATTTGGGGGTGAGAATATCATGTCGTTGACGAGTTGCTAAAGCTCTCTAAGAGCATCCCAACGATTCACGGCAAAGTTACTTTAACTCTCTCCTTAAAGCGCAAACTGCCTGCTCCGGCAATTTAATTTCATGATTTTTGTGCGTGTTTCCCACTGGTTCATGGTATTCATCTCGGTACCGGTAGACAGAGCCATACAACCAGCCCATAGACGACGCGAGCGCATTCGCTTTCGCTTTGAGCATCTTTGAACTGCAAATACAACACAATATCATCAGACAGTGACAGACTCTCGTAGACATAAATCAATGAGAATAGGAGCGTCGAGCTGCTCAGCTGGCTGAAGCTGTTGGTCTAACTGCTCACTCTTGTCTGTCTTGCGCGAAAAGCAACAAGCCAAATGGTCGACCGTCTACAACGCTAAAACCTCTCAAAAACGTTTACCAAAGCTTTGCCGTTGGCACGGTATATTGGGCGAATTTGCCGTGTTTCCAGTATAATTTGCCGTTACCGTAAGCCGATGGGGAAATAAATTACCGCTTTACATTAAATTTTATCAAATTAGAGGATTTCCATTTAGTGTGCCGTTTATCGTGAATCGCTGGGATGCTCGAATAACCTCAAAAACACGTCGTGATATTTTTGTTTAAAAAGGACTCATATGTGGATTTCTATTGCAAGTCTCACTGTCACGTCGCCGTACAAGTCGTCCTGATAGATCGCACCTTTCGCCACCTCAGGATTCTATTCCTTGAGCGAGCCTAGTTGAACTAAGTATGCTGCTTGTCGCTCCGTCTCTTGGACGACGCAGTCTCCGGTCGCTTGGAGCTGCTCTTGGAGCTCGAAGACGTCGATGACGACCCGCGCGACGACTTCTTTGCGGTCTTCGGGCGACTCGACGCTCCGCTACCACTGCCGCCAGTCACCACTGTAGCTTTCTTGCGACTCGCAGCGGGCGCGTAGCCGTCACCCTCATCGTCCGAGACGTACACGAAGAACGGGTTTCGCGCGAGCTCCATCTCCTCTGCGAGTGCGATTTCGTCTTCCTCAATGCCGTCATCGAGGTCCGGGGACACGTACTTCTTGCGGTTCTTGCCCTCGGACGACGTCTCGGGACGCTTGAGCCCACTGGCCGACGGTGGGCGCTGACGTGGGCGCAAAGTGTTGCCCGCGAGTTCCAGTTTGTCGAGCGTGTAGTCGTCCTCCTCGTCGTTCCAGCGCACGCGGCTCTCGAGCAGGTTGATTGCCTCGGGCGGCATGAAGTACTCGACGATGAGCGTCTTGAGCTTGAGCTGCGCAGTGAGCTGGCGGATCGTGTCGAGCAGGTCTTCGCGCTCGCGGCTGTGCGCTTTTTCCATGTGCTTGATGTCCGCAAGCACCTCCTTCACTTTCGTGTACACCTTCTTGAGCTTGCGCGCCTTTGCCTCGGCCTCTTCCTGCAGTGACTGGTACTTCTCTTCATGCATCAGGTTCGCCTCCTCCTTCTCCGCCAGGTCGCGCGCGAGCTTGAGCTCCTGGCGCTTGCGCTCGTCGAGCTCGAGCTTCGTGCGGCGCAGCTCGTCTTCTTGCTGCGCCGCCTTAGTCATCATCTCGCCACCGATGAGTAGCTTCGCCTGCAGCGACGCGAGCTTGTCCACAAGCGCCTTCTGCTGCTTCTCGAGCTCTTCAGCCTGCTTGTGCTCTCGCTCGAGTTGGAGCTCGACCTCTCGCTTGTTGTGCTCTGCGAGCGCTTTGTCCTTTGCAGCCAGCGCAATTTCGTTCTGCGCGGTCTTGAGCATCTCCTCTTTCTCGCGCTGCGCCTTGTCAGCGATTGCCTTGGCTTCTTCCTCGCTGACGCCCTTTTCGATGATGATCCGCTCGACGATCTTCTCGACCTCAACAATCTCAGGGACTGTGTTTGCATTACCAGTGTTGTAACCACCGCCTTCACCATTTCTGCCGCTATCCCCACCACCACCGGCTGAACCTTGCTGCTCCATGGCCAACAGCTTTGCCTTGAGCCCCTCGATCTCTTCCTGGAACTCGCGGATCATCGCGTCCTTCGGGTCCTCGTTGATCTTTGGCTTGTTCTTGATGTTCTTGGCGCGACTCGCGTACCGGAGTGTCGTGAGCGTCTCTTCGTAGTTGTAGTCCGCGGGGCCACAGTTCGCGATCATCACGGTCTTCGTGTTGCCGCCGAGCGAGTCCTGCAACAGGCGCGTGAGCTTCGAATCGCGGTACGGGATGTGCTTCGACTTGCCGTCCACGAGCGCCGAGATGACGTTGCCCAGTGCCGAGAGCGACAGGTTGATCTTGTTGGCCTCCTGAAGGCGGTCGCCCGTCGCGCCGGTCTTGGACTGGCGCTCGCTACCGGCCAAGTCCACTAGATTGAGCTTGCCCACGCACACGTGGTCTTTTCCATCCACGCCGTTCTCACTCAGACACTCGACGACGATCGTGAAGATTGAGTGCGAGCGCGAGGACGTCTGGTTCATTAGGGTGGCGCCCACGCTGCGGTTTTTCTTGCCCGTTTGCATCACGTGGTCGATCTCCGCCGCGTCCTTCACGACCTGAGCCGTGAGATTCTTCACGTACACGCCCGAGTCGGCGTTCTCCTTGAGGTCGAGCCCCATCTTGGGGTCCTTGGAGAGCAAGTCGCGGATCTCCTCGTTATAGATCTCCAGGTACGATGCACGCACGAGGATGCGCTTGTTCTTGGAGATCGCGACCTAGTTGCATAGTGGAATTCGTCGAGAGAGAGAGAGTGGACACGTCAGATAGATAGATCGTGTCACTAGGCTCGCCTGTCACTTCGGCATTTGTATTGCGTACCTTGTCGAAGATGTGCTTGAACGAGTTGGGGATGATCCCGGGTTGGTCGCCGTAGCCTTCCATCGTGTGCGACTTGCCAGCGCCAGTCTACCCTCGAGCACACAGTCAAAGCCACACGAGCCATTGGTCAGCATTCGAACAGTGAAACCCAATTGCCGTGAGTCAAGGGCTAGTTGGTACCTGGCCGTAGGCGAAGATCGTGCCGTTGTAACCCTCCATAACGGCTTCGACGATGGCCGTGGCCGCGGCGTCGTAGACCTGCTGTTGGGTCGAGTCGCAGCCAAACGCGGCGTCGAACGTGAACGACTTGGGCGGCTCGGTCGTGGCGGCCGCCGGGTTGAGAATCGACACCTCGGCGCGCTCAAAGTTGGCCGTGGCCACGATCTGGCGCCCGTCCTGCTTCTCCTTGTTGCTGCTCGGCCGGATGCGCACCATCACGCGCACGCACTCATCGTTCTTGGCCGACTTAGTCGCCATGACACTGTCGCTGTCGTGCTTTAGGTTTGAAGCGAACTATGAACTCCTAGCGCAGCTTGGAGAATGGCGAGCGACTGACTGGACTGACCCACGCTGCAACAACCGACGCGACCTTCCACACAAGCCTGCGAAACGACTCCTAAGAACTCACGTCGTCAGGATTTATTGGTAGATATACACGTAGACTATTCCTACCTATTGCCCAAGAGAAGTCTCCTTACTGTGCCAAAAATGCCAAGTCACGAGGCTCTGGAGGTGCTTACACGAGCGCGGAGAAGGCGCCGACGCTGGACGTGACGGAGTACCCGGTCTTCTTGAGCCAGCACGTGCCGCCGTTGTAGTCGGTCCACGTGAACGCGGCGCAGTAGTCGGTCGCGCGGCAGATGCCGCAGCAGTTCTCGCGCACGGGCGCCTGTACGCCGCGGAGATCTGCGCCGCCGTAGTCCACGTTCGTCTGCAGCGGCTGACACTTGTAGCTCGTGCTCGAGCGCAAGTAGGACGAACCGTCGGGCAGTGGTTGACCCGGGCTCGGGAGTACATCCGGCTGCTTGGACTTGAGGTAGCACATGCCGTTAAGGAACTTGGACCACGTGAACGCATTGCACGCTGGCACGCGGTTGCACATGTCGCAGCACTCTTCAGCAGATGGTGCCGCCGCCGCGAAGAGGTCGTTGCCCGAGTAGTCGATGTTGTTCGTGATCACACCGCACTTCTTGGCGTCCTCAGCCTTGGAGAGCACGGAGGCCGAGTACGAGTTGTCGGCGCCGCCGTTCTCGCCGACGATGCTCGAGAAGAGCTTGCACGAGCGCGACGGCCAGTTCCATGTGTACGCGACACACGCGCTCACCTGGCGACACGCGTCGCAGCAGTGCTCGGCCTTGCGCACGCCCGGGGTCGTCGAGATGACATTGCCACGCAGCTCGACGCCGTAGCGGCCGCCGCCGCAGCGCTTGTTCACCGCGGCGTCCGAATCGTTGACGAAGATCGGATAGTGACCGTAGCTCTCGATGCCGCACGCGCCGTACTCGTGGCCCTGGTAGCCGCGCTCGATGTAGATGTAACCCTTGTCGCCCCACGTCGCGCCGTCCTGGTTCTTCACCTTCCAGTATGGCACGCCGTCCAGCGTGCCAAAGCCCACAATGAGCACCGAGAGATCCTCGTAGCCCGCCATGCAGACCTCCTGGTCACCGAGGAGCACACCACCAGAGTAGTACTGGAAGAGCGGGTTGCTCGCGTGGACGCCAACGGCCACCGGCTGCTTGCGCACGACAGCCTCGAGGTCCTCGTGCTTGCCAAAGACGCCGCCGCCGTACAACTTGGCGCCCATTTGCACGAACGTGGGCTTGAACGAATCATCTTCGTAGCGGCGACACGAAGGTGAGACGCCCGAGCTCGACGCGTACGGGTATGTGGCTTCGGTCGTGAGGGCACCACCATTCAGACGCGTGATCCAGTCGTAGACCTCCGTGTTGGACGAGCCTTCACAGACGCCGGTGCCAGTGCGACAACTCACAACGTCCTGCTCCGAGAGGCGGTTGAGCGTGCCCTTGGTGGCGCAGTAGCCCGACTCGAGCGCACCGACACTGGCGAACACGGTCGAGACGCCGCACTTGCCCTTGTTCTTTACAGGGGTGACGCAGCCCTTGGCGTCCCAGTCGACGTCGACGATGGCGATCACCGCGGCCTTGAGACCGCGACGACTCACTGGCGTGGATTCAGTGACCGCCTCAAGCGCACGGAACGTGGTGTTTCCCTGCGCCGCGATGAGGTCCTCCATGCTGCTGCGGAAGTCCTGGTAGTGGTTCTTCTTCACGTGTTCAGCGAACTCTTCCTCGGTCAGCAGCGCAAACGGCGTCTCGAGCGAGAACTGAGCCTTGGGCTGCTTGATGCGGAGGCGCTCGATCGTCGCCTTGGCATTCAGGAAGCGCTTGAGCTCCTCGTCTGTGGGGGTGTCAACCGCAGATTCGAGCTTCCTGGCGGAGGTCGAGCTTGGCGGGACGTAGCCGTTCTTGTACGCATCCTGGCCCGCGGGCGAGGCCTTCCAGAGCAGAAATTCGGACTTGAGCAGATTCACATCTGCACTCGCAAGAGGAGACGCGTCTTCCGCGTAGGTGAACGCCGTTTGAGCGAGCACGAGGGCCGCGAGCGCAAAGAAGGTCTTCATGGCGACGATGAAGCGGGGTTCCTCTTTACTCGCCTGCGTCAAATTGGAAAGTGGAGAGCGCTTGAGCTTTGGCGCGGTTGTTTCCAGTCTGCCGCCCACGAGATCCTCAATACAGTATCTGATGGAAACTCTGAGTTTTCATCAACCTACTGTGACGCGTTCCCTCGCAAACCACAAGTTCTCTCGATTTGGAGATGGGCGAGTTTCCGATGACAAATCAGCAGAGGATCCCACTGTGGCCCTCGGTTTGTTGATTTTTTACTCAGAATCAGATACCTTTGATGCAGCACCAAATTTGAGGATTTGGCTGCAGGCTTTTCGTGGCCATTCGAAACTCGAAACTCGAAACTCGTGTGAGAGCAGATCGTTTCAACTACTACATCAAATCGTCACAAGACCTCCCATCTTTTGTTCACTCGATTGAATTCAATGGGGTTGCTCGTGTCATTATGTGGATCCAAAATGCACGAGTTCGTCTGCACATCAAAACACTGGAACGGTGGAATATGAGGACGAATTTGTTCGACTAAGGGGTGATTAATTACGGATTACCATATCACGAAGAGTTCGCATACTAGGTTCTTCGTAAGAAAGCATGTACAGGTATTGCGAGTGAGGCGGCATCCCCTCGACCATGGCACAACATCAATATTGAATCTGTCTGCTTTGATCCAATGGCCGTTCTGCGCAAGCCCCAAGGTTCAAACTTCCGTTGGAAATCTGATTTGAAAAACGCTAGCACGAGAAATTGTTGTAGTACTCAGGTCTGATTGAAAATAGGGTCCTTGACTGGAATTGAAAAAGAGATCCTGTGAAGAGAAACAGCACTGAGTTGCTTGCGATACTGTTAGTGGATGAAGTTTCAACTTCAACTTCAGTTGATATGTGTTTGCCGTCAATATTGACGGCTCGATTTGTCGAACGAGTGAACCGATACTTGTCATCGGCGCTCAGACACCTCAAACGATTCGAGTTCATTTTTTTTTAACGAAGCGTGTGGAGGTAGCAAATACTGTACGAAAGTATCGGATAATATCACAATCTACTGAGTGAAACGACAGTATGAACACAGCATCGAGGACAGGAATCGGAGGTCTGGAAAATAAATCCTGCAAGTTGGTTTTCTAGAAACACAACGAATTGCAAGCGCTTTGATCACAAATCGAATGCGTAACGTCTGCCGCAGTCGCGTCTGCCAATCAACCAACCTCTCCTCTGATTGCGGTGAGCACACTTTGGCCCAAATCTGGGTGTATTTTAGCTAACCAACAACAACCCAGAGCCCAGTCTGATTCAAATCACTGCTACTGTTCGAATGGCGACTGACGCCTCTGGAGGTACAGTTGGACCTCTCAGTTTCGAGTTTTCGTACCTTCATGCGACGCACCCACAACCATTTATCCAAAGCACTTGGAAGACGTGGACCTCTTGGCTGATTTCGCCAGCTCTGTGTTACCCGCTCACCACCGTTCTTAGAATACTTTCCCACAGAACATCATCTTTCATGACTTGGCTTTGTGGGCTTTGCTCTTCCACAAGGTAGTCACACTGACGTCGTGACTTTGCCTCCGTCCAGATAACCTCCGATTAAAAATCCATCACGGATTCGCCTCACTTTGGCTTTTGCCATCTAGTACGTACTCCCTCCTGGTCTTCTTTCAGCCTCTCCAAGCTCAAATACCCCAGTGTTGGCGCCTCAATGAAGCCCTCTAGTGCCTCTGCGCGGCTCACAGCAGTGCTGACCCTTGCGACCTTGCCAGTCGTAGTGCACGGTGCTGCTGACCTTCTTCAGCACGGCGCGAATGTCAACGGCAACAACTGCCTCGAGGTGAGTGCCACCAACTCCGTTGTCGTGAGCGCTTACTGCAGCGGCGCAGACAGCCAGCTCTTCAACTTGGTCGACAAGCGCACGATCCAAGTCGGGACTCAGTGCCTCCAGTACAACTCGGACAACTCGGTCACGGCTGCGGCGTGTGTCGCCGGCGCCTGGAACCAGCAGTGGCGCACCAAGTACGACGGCACAGTCGCCACTGTCGGCGCGGACAAGTTTGGTCGGTGCCTCACGGCCAACGCCGCGATTAACGGCGCGCTGAGCGTGCAGACATGCCAGGCCGGTCTCGCGACCCAGATCTTCAAGTCCTCGTCACTGACTACGGAGCCCGGTGATGCGCTCGTCGCAAACAGTGGTGTGTGCCTCGACTTTGGTGGTTCAACGACTGCCGTGCCGTTTCAGTGCCATGGCAGCACGAACCAGGTCTGGTCACACACCTTTGACGACGAGCTCCGCGTCGCGGACGGCAGCTGCCTCGAGTACGACGAAGCGGGTTTGACGGCCGTCACCGTGGGCAAGTGCAGCAAGGCCAGCAAGCAAAAGTGGACGCTGGACGCGACCTCAGGCACGATCACGCCCTCGGGGCGCCCTACTCTCTGCCTCGACGTGTACACGTACCCTGTCAGCCTCACTGCGTGCCTGAGCCCGCCGTCGTCGACGCAAAAGTACAACACGAACTCGCTGCTCGCGGCGCGCGACCGCAACCTCAAGCGCACGATGATCCAGACGCCGTACGTGGTCTCGGGCACCAATTGCGTGACCATCAACCGCGCCAATCAGGACGCGTACATCAGTCCATGCTCGGGCAACGTCGACATGTGGTGGGAGGTCACAAGCTCCAAGAACATCAAACTCCAGGGCGAGCTCTGCCTGACGCTCTCGGGAACGGATCAGGTGATCTACTCCAAGTGCACCAGTAGCAACAGTCAACAGTGGAACTGGAACACTGCCACAGGCGCCGTGGTCTCCGTCGCGCAGCCGAGCAAGTGCCTCGCGTTCAGCACTGCGGGCGCGAACTTCCAGGCGTTCAAGTTCTCGGCTCAGACGTGCTCCTCCTCTGCCCTCAACCAAGTGCTCAAGCCTCGTGATTTCTCCGATGTGCTTCCGCCGTCGCGCACTACTCTACAGCAGTCGTACTGCAGTCAGCGCGCTCAGCATATCGACGACGTCCAGTTCCTGCGCGACACGCTGCTCTGGTCCAAGAAAGATGTCAAGGCGCTCGTGCCGTCGACGCTGAGTGGCCGCGAGGAGTACAATTACTACACAAGCGTCGTGCTCGAGAGTCTCTCGGCGATCATCAACGAGCAGGCGAGCAAGTTAAGCGAACAAGATCTGGCAACCAAGATCGCCGCGGCTACGAACGGTGCCAGTGCAATGCTCGAGCTCGGAGAGCTCATGTGCATCATGCGCGACCGCAACGCCGAGCTCAAACCCAAGGTCACAAGTCTCTTCACAGTCTACAAGGCGGATAACAAACGCTTCACCACCGTCGTCAACTACCTGCGCATGGCGAACCTGCAGTTCCAGGCGTCGGTGCTCTCTACGAGCTCACCATTGCTCACGATCACGAGCGACAGCATCGCCAAGTCCATCACGAGCGTTTTCCAAAGCTACCTCTCGACGAGCAACTTTGTCGCGCTCAACGATTTTGTGCTCTCGGCCGACATTCTCTGGTTCGCGCAGGCCGTGCAGCCGCTGTGTACCACCACGCCAGGCCTCTCGGTGTGCTCCGTGACCTACTTCACGGAGCTCGTGAACGCACGCAACGCCTTGAACACGGAGATCGACACGGCGCGCGTCAACTCGCTGCGCACGAGCGAGGTGATCACGATTGACGCGCTCCTGAAGGCCGACACGTTCATTAAGACGTACCGCAAGGGCCTCGCGAAGGGCATACCGCTGGATTCCACAGCCTGGAACACGTTTGTTTCGTTTACGATCTTTGGCTCCGTGAAGCCCGTGACCAAGTACCGCGCGATCGACATGATCAACACGGTCTCGAACACGACGCTCATGATGCAGCTTGCGCTCTGGCCGTACTTCACGGCCCAGGAACTCGATAGCTCCTCGACGTGGGGACCGTTTTACACGTCGCTCGACACTGCACTCTACAATGCCCGCTACCAGGAGATCCTGACGCTCGTGCACACCACTCGCGTGCAGTCTGTCGAGGCCTACTTTGGTGGCGTGACTAGCGACATGGCGACGCTGGCGACCCAGGTGTTTCCCCGTGTGTGTGCGCGATTCCCGACTTACGGTGTCTGCAAACTTATCAAGTTCCACGACCTCACGAACGCGCGAGCTGCGCTGCAGCGCCGTCTGAAGGCGCTCGGAGGCATCAACGACGAGATCATTGACCTCTCAAAGACCTTTGCGGATTCCTATGCCGCTGGTCGCGCGATGAACGACGACCTATGGAACATGACGGGCGTACGCCTGCTCTTTGACTTTGTCGAGCTCAAGATCTACCCGGAGACGAGTCTGTTGACTACTGCGAACGCGGACCGCTACCTTGTGGCCTACGCGGCGTTCACGCAATACTCAAGTACCATGGACAACCTGCTGCCGTATTTCTCGTTCGTGAACGACCAAGTGACGCTCGCGCACTTTAACACAATCACAACGCTCGTGGGCGCTCGGGACATCGCAGGCATGACGGTCTACGTCGATCCGCTGAGCAACTCGACCGTGAGCGACCTGGGCGTGCTGGGCACGAACGTGCTCCCGTACCTGTGCAACAACCCGAACAACCCGGACTTTGCGGTCTGCAAACTTCAGGAGTTCTACTTTGGGCTGCGCCAGGTGATCTCGTTCGAGACGACGCGCAAGTCGCGCACGGTCTCGCTCGTGGATGTGACTGACGTGGACGTGCGCAAGCAGCTCGAAGTGGCCGTGCAGAACAAGGACCAGTACGAGATCATCAGCTCGATCCAAGAC
Organism: Globisporangium alternatum; assembly: GCA_023334315.1. Lineage (NCBI taxonomy): Eukaryota > Oomycota > Peronosporomycetes > Pythiales > Pythiaceae > Globisporangium > Globisporangium alternatum. The sequence continues at coordinate 12,966 of JAASGT010000681.1, forward strand.
TCGGCCAACCAGATCGGCAAGAAGATCGACGAGACGAGCGCCGCGCTGAGCAAGTCGATCGCCGAGGGCTTTGCCGCCACGCGCGCCGACATTGCCAAGCAGACCGCCGACCTGACCAAGACGATTGGCGCCGAGGCTGAGAGCACGCGGCTGCAAATCCGAGCGAGTACCGAGAGCTTGGAGAACACGATTGGCGCCGCAGCCAACGCGATCCGCAACGACATCCAGGAGAGCACGCAGATTTTGTACAGTAAGATGGACGACGACAGCCGCGCACTTCAGAAGCAGATCGACCAGAGTACCAAGCTGCTGTCAACGCAGATTGGCGACGAGGCGCAGAAGACCCGCGCGTCGATCGACGCCAGCACGAAGCTGCTCTACAACAAGATCGGCGACGAGGGCCAAGCGATCCGCACCAAGATTGACCAGTCTACTGAGAAGCTCTACAACAAGATCGGCGACGAGGCCAACTCGATACGCAGTGAGATCGTCAAGTCGACGGACAAGCTCTTCAACAAGATCGGTGACGAGGCCAACTCGATCCGAGGCAAGATCGACCAGTCCACGGCGACGATCACGGGTGAGATCAACAAGAGCACGCAGCTGCTGAGCAACAAGATCGACCAGAGCACGACCACGATCGTGAACGGCATGAAGACGGGTTTCACGGCCATCGCCAACTACTACAAAGCCGACGCGAACGCCAACCTGAAGACGCTACAGAAGCTCATCAACGACTCAGGGGACGCCACGGAGGAAGCGATCAACGGGATCGCAGAGAAAATCGAAGCATTCTGCAACAGCGTGAACGAAGCCGTAAGCCTGGCGAACCAGGCGGGCACTGCCAACAGCGTCGCTGGCGTCCTGCAGGCAGTGACGTTGGGCGCCCAGGCCGTGATGGAGACCGCCAAGTGCTTCAACCCTTTTGCGTGGCTCTCGGGTGGCGCTGACCCGTTCGCGGCTGCGCAGTTGGCCCAGGACGCCGCGAAGGCGACCGCGGCCGTCGTTGTGAACGGCGCGAAGGCGGAGCAGCTGAAAAAGAAGGCGGAGGCCTTCGTGGGCCAGATTCAGTCGCTGCTCAAGATCACAGAGCAGTTCAAGACGCTTCAGGCGGCACTCGGCAACATCAACGAGCTGGTAGACGCGCTCAGCAAACCCAGCCTCACGGAGCAGCAGAGCAAGAAGCTGACCGACGCGGTGCTCAGCATGTACAGCAAGGTCGAGGGTGCGACGTCTTCGACCGAGCTCGAGGTTCTCGGCGAGCGCATCTCGTCGCTGCTCGCTTACATGGAGAGCTTCGTGGACAGCTTAGATATCGGCGTGGGGCCGCAGACGATCGGCGCGATTCAGGACGCACAGGAGCAGACGCAACCCATCATCTCGGCGCTCATGGAGGCATACGGCGAGACCGGCGCCATGTTCGAGAACCTCGGCAAGGCCGCGCGTGCCGCCGTGAACACGCAGTCGGCGAACCAGATGTCGAGCGCCATCAGCACGATCAAGACTGGTAACCGTCGCCTTCGTAGCCTTCAGACCACCTCGACCACGAACGCGTTCAAGCCGCTCTACTCGATGGCCTACGCTGGGCTCACGAAGCTCTTTATGGACTATAAAATCCAGCAGGCCGCGCTCACGTTCTGCAACTACCACGAGTTCCGTCTGGGTGGTGTGGCACCGTCCATCTGCGGTAAGGCCAAGTATTACACGGAGGAGGACATCGACAAGATGCTGGCGTTCCAGACGGCGCTGCCAGCGTCCAGCAGCATGATCGCGCTGCTTCCCACGCGGCCAGTGGTCGCCGGTGGAGATGCGGACCGACCGCGACCGTATCTGAACCTGGAGAAGCTACTCCGGGGCGAGACGGTGGCCTTCGCGCTGCCGCTCACCGACCTCACGTGGCTCCAGAAGTACAACTGGCTGCTCTTCAGCGACACGGTGTCCAGTGTCGGCGGCATGTACGTCGAGTCCATGAAGATTGTGCTGCCGTTCACGTCGACCAACTCTTCCACTTCACCCACCGAGACGTTCGACGTGGCCGTGAACGTCGACATTGGGCAAACGCAGCTGCTGAACCCGGCGAGCGCCAAGACATTCGTGCTGCCGTCCACTACCATCAAGTTCTCGTCGTCGATCAACCGCCGCCTGTGCGCCAACTCGATCACGAACCCGTACCACGACGCGGCCAACTGCGTCAAGAGCGACGGCACGTCCAAGCTCTGCCTGCTCACGGACGGCAGCGTCGCGCGCACCAACTTGCTGCCAAGCCTCTTCTCCACATGGCGGATCTCAATGCCCTCGATGAGCACCACACCGGGGTACAAACTCGCGCTACCCAGTCGTAACGCCACGAACGCCGTGGACCTGGACGTCGTCGTGCTGCTCAAGGTCGTGCGCATCGAGAGTGCGACCAGCAAGTCGGCTGCGCTCAACAACAAGGAGTCCTCGATCAAGATCAACGCCGAGCCGGTCTGCTGCGCCAGCAGCGAGTACTCGCTCGCCGGTGCGTGCAAGGCTTGCCCCACTGGCTCCACCGGCGCGCTTAACGGCTATTCGTGCCAAAGCGTGTAGGCAGAGCGTCATGTAGCGAGAGTAAAATTTTGAGGAATTTCAGGGCATACCAAAGTCTAGTCCTCTGAAATTACAAATAACAAGTGCATCTGTGAGCTTTTCGTCAACGATAGCGAATACAGTAGACTTGACACCAGCCCCCATCCTATGGTTGTGGTGGTGGAATTTGTAACAAAGAGGACTGGGTGGAGGCGACTGAGTGTTATGGTAGGTGGTGACTGTGAGGCTTGCAGTATGAAATGCCAGAAAACGCTTGAGTATTCATATTTGAATTGAATTGTCAAGACTGGATCATGGTAGAATACGCAAGCGGCTATGAACAACATCTAGGTAAACGACAATCGCCTTTCCAGCTCAAGAAGTACCTGGAGTGGCAGCAAATACCTGGCTATGGATCTGTTTTTCCCTGAGATCTCCCGGACTTCTCGGTTGTTGGTGGCGCTACTCCAGTGTCTTACAAGCGCATGGCGACAGCAGCGAGGACCGATGTCGCAGCGATAGTGACGACCGAGGTCTTCGTCGAGGCGGCGGCACTCGCTTTGTCCGCTGCTGGAGCACTGGTGGTTGTCGTAGTGCTGGTGCTGCTGGTCGAGGTCGAGCAACTCTCGATCATGTTGTCCAGCGTCTTCTTGAAGTTGATTCCCGCCAGCGTACAGTCCGCGAAGTTCGCGACAGCCTTCTTGATGACAGCGAGGCACTTGGTGTCCGCACAGGTCTCGGCTTCCGTCTGCGTGCCCGTGTTGAACACAGCGCAATCCTTCGATGACGTGACAGTCAGGCGCGCGTTACCGTTCGCCAGAAGCTGCTCGGCCGTGCACTCGGCAGCGCTGGTGACGTCGAAGGACGTAACGAGAAGGATGGCGGTGGTGAGGGTGAATAGCATCGCGGTGAACTTCATCGTGAAATTTAGAGTAGGTTGGGAGGGGGAGGTTCAGCTCGTGTGTGCAGCTGGTGGCGGATTTGATAATGACACTGGAAGCCAGGAGCGCCAACGAGGCGAGCAACTCAGTCCAGTCCGAGCGTAGGCACTCAGTTGAAGTTGGTACGCTACCGCATGTGGATTTTCTGGGAGGCGATCTTCCTTTTTTCCACCCGTCTCGTCATGTTGTGGCATCAGAGGGCTGCGCGATGCCCACCTGCCTCACCAACCGGCTTCCCGCTTTTGATGATTTGGCGTTCAGTGTTTAGAAGGAGATGCTGCTTCGCATCAGTGATCTGGAGAAGCGGTATTGCACCCATTAATCTGAGCAGAGGTGTCGTACTAAACGCCAAATTGTGAGAGGCATCAAGTTTACTCGGTGCTGCGATCATCTATCAGTCAAATGGAAGTGCTGATTTTAAGAAGAGAAGAAAAATCCACTCGCCATTACATACGCGGTAGTATAAAAATGAGGTGATTGCCAAGAAGACAAACGAGTGGGAAGCGTGGGAGGCCTAATAATATTAGCTGTGCGTTTCACTTGCAGGGCAGGCAAACGTTTCTGTCATGAGCGAGACTCAGAGCGAACAGTGTATCGTGTTGTATGTTGCAGCTGTTCCCGCCTGTCAATATAGCACCCGATGCCATCTCAAAGCTCTCTGGGATTGACAATTAGACAATGAGAATGGAATCTGTGGTGATCATGATTCCAACTTCGTCACCAGCACAAGTAATTGCACGAGTGCCGCTGAGTGTAGATGTCCGAAATGCCTGCATGCCGCTGTCGTTGCAGCGCCTTTAGAAGTAGTAGTGCAGCAATGCTGCAATGCGACTTCGTCTGGGTGAATGCTTTGTTACCGAACAATCCCTCGTTCGGGATGGTGTTCGGTACCTCTAGTGAATTCAGGCAGCCCAGGCGGCGGCTGGATCGATTTGCGAATATTCCGGCTGCGCTGACTGACTGGTTCCTGGCTCAGCCTGAGTTTTGAGCGGCTCGCGCTTTCAGACAGCTGTGTTCCACCACCACTTGTTCTGCCTGGATATACACCGCCACTCACTCGAACACTAGCGTCGTCATTAGATTGGTGCTTTCTGGCTTGCGAATAGAACGCCAAGCTGTCGACGACTGTTTGAAGCGTGAACGAACGAAATCTCTTCAGATTTCCATTTGTGGCGTGCCGGATGATGTCAAGCCGATTTTCGACCTTGATTCATGGTAAGCTGCTGCAGGAGAAGAAACACCGAGCACCAAGCTCAGAAGACAAGACAGACAAGACGCCGCAGACCCCAAACAAAATAAGGTGCACCCAAACGAAAGAACATTGGGTCGTAACAACACTTCTAATACAGTGCACGTCAAAAAGTTAAGGACAGCAAAAAATTGAATTACATATACGGGCGCGCAGGATCGCCCGGACATGGTATTCGCCCACAAAATGGTGTTCGAAAAGTGACACTGCGAATCAGTCAAAATATTCCACCAATAAGAATGCTTCGCGATAGTTGAATGAATATGATTGGCTGTCAGCGATGTCTGTGTGACATTTATAAATCGGAGGACTTTCGCGCGCAATTCTTGCGCGTGCTGCCAAAAATCACGCCCGCTCCAATGATTCTCCCCACAAAAAATCCAATTCATTTTCCATTTTGCTACCAACTGCACATGCCACACCTCAGGACGCCCCACGCACGCCGGTCGTACACGCTTCGCTTCAAGCGTGACGTGCTCGACGCCGTCCACAAGACCAGCCAGCGCGAGGCTGCGCGTCGCTACAAGGTTCCTCGCCGCACGCTGCGATACTGGCTGGCTGAAGAGCAGGATATCCGCGCATTCGCCGGGTCGGAGCGTCAGCGCTCGCTCAAGCAGGGTGGTCCTGAGTCTATGCCATTTGCGGAGCAGCTCCTTGCCTACATGAATAGCCAGCGACACGAAGAAAAGGTACGATTTGTGCATGTGCATGTGCGTGTGTGTGTTATGTGTGTACAACTCGAGCTCTGTATAACTAATGTTATATTTATTATTGTGCTGTTTTAGATGCTTTGTACGAGATCAATGGTCATTTTCATCAAGCACAACTACTCGCAGTGGCTGGCAGCATACATCGAGGCCAGCACTTCGCCCGAGGTTGCGTACGAGTCGCTGTTCCGATTGATGCGGCGCTTTGCGACGCGCCATGGCTTCTCGCAACGCGCTGTCCATTTTGCTCTGGTAAGTGCGCACTTTATGCATTAAACATTA
>JAASGT010000682.1:0-18677 GCA_023334315.1 Globisporangium alternatum
CAACAACGTCAACACCAACACCAACACCAACAACAACAATGTAAACAACAATTCCCAGACAACCACTACCAACAACAACTCTAACACGGACACCACCACCAACAACAACAACTCCAACACGAACACCAACACGATTAACGGGAGCACTGTCACGACGACGAACTGCGGAAACGCGTCGCCGACCGCTTCTGGCTGCACCACCAGCACCACGACGACGAACGCGGGCAGCCCGGGAGTGCCAAACACGAGTCCAGGAACGCCAAGCAGCGGTCAAGGCTCGCCCAGCACTCCAAGCAGTGGCCAAGGCTCTCCGAGCAGCAGCGGACAAGGAAGTCCGAGCCAACCCAGTGACCCTGTGGATCCAAGCGAGCCGACCGACCCAGCTGATCCTGCTAACCCCAGCTCTTCGACGACCGTCAACACGGACCAAGTCGCCTCAACCACCACTGCTTCGGGATCCGCTCCAGCGACGCCAGCAGGCGGTAAAGGCAACTATTTGCGTGGCAGCAAGCCTTCCGCGTAAGGGATTTAGTATCTGTGGTCGATGTGATGCAACTGTATAGCCTCAGAACGAATGAAGTGATGATCGGAAGTGACTAGTGCGTGACTGTAGTGAGCTGGATGGCGGGAAATCGTTGACAGCTATGCGTAAAAGAAAAAAAGCCATTGATAGCATTCCAATGAACTCTCGAGGCTACCACATCCTTTGTGCAAGCAAACAGCACGATCCTTAATGAGACACAAATCAAGAAAATCCTGAAGATGCTCAAGTCGACCACGTAAAGCTGTCCACTGACGATGGTCGATTGTATGCCTGTGAGGATTTAGTAAGGAGCACAAGATCATCGTACCAGACCTATTGCAAGGTGCTGTTCTCATCGCCACAGCTCTCATATTGACCCAAGCGCGTGATAAGAGTCTGTTCAATGCAGAGCTGTTAGACCACTTCGTAGGTTCGGAGCAAAGGTCTTGACACCTAGTTATTACGTGGACGATGGCAGTCACAGATGATCGGAGTATGCAAAAGGCGCATTGATCAGAAGAAGAGCTCACCTCTGCTTTCTTTCTGCGATCATGAATACAGGCACCCTATGATAGGCGTCGTGTGCAATTCGTCGTGTCAACCATACATAGACTAAATTAAGCGCAAGCTTACACGGCATAGCTGACCGAGTTTTTGAGGCTCTGCTGATAAGGCTACACCTTGCGCAGCGATACTGGAGGCATTCGCATCAACTTCTTGTCGTTCTTCTCCACATGCCTGTGCGCTCAGCCGCGTCGCTTTTGGCTTCAGCCAATCAGAACGAGAACGACTGGGCTTGTTTGTCGTAAGTGTTTGTCTTCTCGCCCTTCAGGTGCTTGGTATGCTTTGTTTTTCCAGTCGGACACGCTGGGAACTCGCAGTCGAGCAGCGGGTCGCGCGACAGCGAGTCGCCGTTCGGGCACAGGAGCGCGTCTTCGACGCACCCGTCCGAGGATTTGCTGTGTGCGACGGCGGCCGCGAGCAGCACGATGGTGGCGAGCAGCAGGTGGCGGCGGATGAGCATGAGTGGCGGCGGCAAGCTTCTTTCTGGTTGGGTCTCTTGACGCAAATGCGGAAATAAATGACATGCGAAAAAGGGGAACGACAACCTGCGATGCTGCTGTGCGACAGCGAGTCACCGCTCGGCCAGGAGCTTCCTCGGAATCGTGTTGTGTTGTGCTCTGGAAACAACTTTTGTTACAATTTTACTGATGACCAAAAACAAAAACAAAAAGAGGATACAAACAAAAAAAGATGGTCGCGAAACTAAAGAACATGACGGCGGGATTTTGATGTGCTGGAATGGTGAAATCTTCGCTTTTCCTTAAACCTAATCAATCATTTGAAAAACCTTACACTCCCATACAAAAATGATAAAAAAAGTGGCGAAAGTATGGCTTGCCCTTTTGTGTGGAGATCGCTATTGTAAGGACAAGCCATACTTTCGCCACTTTTTTTTATCATTTTTGTATGGACAATTGCTCAATACTGATAGATATACCGTCTAAAGTGCATGTCAAAGGCAGCGCCCTTTATTTGAAGTACTTTCAACACAGGCGTAATTACGTTGCTGTAAAATAGGACGCAACTCATTGAAACTAGGGCAGACGAGCTGAAAAGAGGATCAAACTGATTGCCATTCATCTGACATACAACCTGCTCATTATCGCAGCTTAGTCGACTAGAATGGCGAAACCCGCTGGTCAGCTTTGCGTCTCCGGCGATGGAAGATACGAGAAGCAGTACAGTAGACAGCCGTACGACTACGATTTCAAGCTGAGGGGTGATCAACTACTACGCGACCGCGGACATCAGCGCTACCATCGCGCGGTTCTTCCCTAGCACGGACTACATTCCGAGCGGATCAAAGCGCAAGCTCGTGAGCAAGTGGAAGCAGCAGTACACTCACATTGAGCAGCTTGCTCTTACATCAGCGACTACAGGCCATCAACACAGTCGTGATCGCGGCCTCGCTACCACGCTACCACAGTCTGCCGAAGCTTCAATTGTGAAGTGGGTAAACGACTTTCGCCGTGACGGCGTTTCCGTTTCGTCCACAATGCTGGATATCTGCGCGTTGGAGGAAGCTGAGCAACTGGAGATCCCACTTGGTGTCTTTTCTGCAACTTGGCAGTGGCAGAACGGCTTCATTAAGCGCCACCACTTTTCGTTCCGTGTGAAGACGCACGTCGGCCAAATTGCCCCCACTGATGCGCTTGAGAAAGCGGCTGCATTTGCGCAAGTGGTGGTAGGAAGAGTTGAAGCCGAGGGTATCAAGACTATCTACAACGCCGACCAGGCAGCGGTGTTCTTTGAGCTCCTACGGCACACAACGATCAAGAACAGAGGCAGCAAGACAGTTTGGGTGAAGTGCGGCAAGAGGGAGAAGGAGCGCATGACGGCGATGGTGCTTGGTGACTCCCACGGCTCCAATTACCCGCTGTTCTTGGTGATGAAGATCGCGTCGTCAAAGATTGTCGCTGTGGAAGCGAAGAACAAGCGCAAGTGGCATGGCTTCGGGCGACGCCTATGTGCCGAGATTGATCCTCTTCAGGATGAGCTTAACATTCAAGTCCACGGAAATCAGAGCGCGTGGTGGACTGGCGCGCTGACTGTGGAGTTCCTGCAATTCCATTTTGGGCAACGCAGCGTGTTCAGTGATCTCATCATGCTCCTCCTTGATGACTTCAGTGGCCACTAGTGAGAGAGGCGACGGCGTACGCAAGGTCGTTGAACATCGTCCTCATAAAGGTGCCCCCTGGCCTGACGTGGCTCTGCCAACCTGCTGACGCTGTCTGGATCAAGCTTATTAAGGATGGCCTTCGGCGACATTGGTTACTGCATCTACAAGACCAGATTGCTGCTCACCGAGCCGGAGCGACGACCGCGACGTTCGAGATGGAGGCTCCAGACCGAAGAATGGTTGCGCGCTGGGCCAGCGAAGCCTGGAAGGACATTCCAGCCTCTATGATCATGTTCGGTTTTGCTCACTGCAAGTTTGATGTTGAAACCGTCGCTGTTGATGAACCAGACGAGACGATTGCCATGCAGGAGTTGCTTGATGCGGTAGCGAAAGCCTTAGAGAAGCTAGCTATTGTTGATCCATACGCTGATGTACTTCATGACGAGCAAGATGTTGTCGATCAGCGGCAGATATTGACGTGTGTAGCTAACGCAAAGATAGTTAAAAACATCGCTGTTCCGCACTGCTCCCGAATCAACCTGAAGCCCCATGCTAGTCCGTCACCCTCGTATATCACACTGCAGTCACCTCGCCTTGCGCGTAAGTTATCTACATGCCCACGAAAACATCGCGGAGGTACCATAAGACTAAAATGAAAATCCACAAATGTTGGTATAAATGCTTGAGTTGGTCGTCACTTCCAAAGCAGATTTCCAAAAAGGATTTTTAGTGTGGACGACATCAGTGTTCGATTTTGCCAACAATTTTTACGAAATACATGTCAAAGGCAGTGCTATCGTTCTTAAAGGATTTGGAAGCACCACGCGTACATCGGGTCCACCTATGACATGCATTATAGGGTATAGGTAATCGAAGTGCTTTGAAAACGGGCTCTTTTAGCCCAGAATCAGATCTTTTGCCGTATCTGAGATGTTTTTAAAGCGAGGCAAATTCTCATTGACATGCTATTTGGTAGGTCTTAGTTTCGAATTTATTTTTTTCTTTCCAATTTTCAGTTCGATAAAGTACGAATCGTACTTTGTGCGACTGTGCAGTTCCTGACTGAAGTACGATTGCATTTACTGAATGTGACAAAATGTTGCAGTTCACTGCCCATTTCCGCATTCTCCGTGAGAATGAGCGACCTTCCGACTCCGTCCCAGCAGCCAGAGCCTCTGCCGCCGAGTGAAGCGCCCGCTGCAGGTATCGCCTCCGTGACGCAATTGTCCATACCGTCGCCCGCAGAGCCCGCGCCCTCAGGCAACGCGGCGCAGAAGCGCAAGCTCGCCCTGCTGGAGAAAATCGCCGAGTTCGAGCGACGCGGCGCGATCCTCTACGCCGATGCGCACACGCTGCGCAACCAGGTGCACGACAGCACGAGCGGCCAGTGGCGCGCGGTCGAGACGCGGCTCAAGCAGCTCGCCATGAGCTGGAACCCGTACCAGGACTTCAGCGCCGAGGACCGGAAAGTGCAGGAGAAGAACGAGAAAGCGCGGCTTCAACATCGGCAAAAGCAGAAGGCAGATAAGGCCAAGCATGATGGCGGTGTCGAGAGTGATGGCGGTGATCAGCAAGTAGCACCATTAGCGTCGAAGGAAGCAAGCGCGGCGAAGAAGAAGCAGGATTTCTACGAGTTGTTGCAGATCGAAGACAGAGAAACCGTCACGAGCGAAGTCATCCGGCGACAGTTCCGCAAATTAGCACTGCTCTTGCATCCAGATAAGCAGCAGCAACAGGCTCAAGCGGCAGTGACAGCAGCAAAACTCGGCAGCAAAGCGGAAGAAGACGAAGAGAAGAAAGAGGCAGCAAGCAGCGATTCCGAGGAAGACCTTCCTGTCGTCGACAATTCGATCGAGTTTGCTCGCTTGCGACTGGCCTACGAGACGCTGAGTGATCCAGAGCAGCGCGCCGCCTACGACGCCAAGCTCAGCGATGCAAAGCTAGGCAATGTTGGCGCGGATGACACCATTATCGTCAAGAACCAAATCCAGTTGGAAGCGTCGACAGATTTCGCGTCACTGGAGTGGATGGCTCGCGTGAAGCACAAGATGGACGTCATGGACCGGATCGCCGAGTGGGCGAAGATCCTTGGCATCAACGCCACGGAGATCCGGTTCGAGACGGGCGAGCCTTGCAATGGACGCCGCTGCGGTAAGATTGTCACGATGGACCGGGATCTCGAGTGCTACGGATCTCCTCGTCGCCGCGTCTACGTCTGTCTGCTACATAAGTATATTCACGCGTGCGACGAGCTCTGCACGAGTCGGTATGGCGACGCCGAGCTCGACAAGAAGGTGTGCCCGATGCGAGCGTACTGGCTGATCCAGAACTGGCTATTCGACCAACTGCAGCACGCCACGACTGCCAAGCAAGAAGACGCAGAAAGCAAAGACAACGGTTTCCAAAGCCCGCCTCAGAGTCCGATGCAAGATCACTGCAGCTTGGAGGCATCTGAAATCAATCTGGGAGATGGTTCGACCACGTTCAGCATCGCGAATGCCTCGATGTGTCGCAGCGATACCTGCGCAATGCACTTCCAGTACCTGGACGACGGTATTTACGCCTGCCAGAGCCATGGAACGCCTCACATTTGCACGTATGAGCAGTGTGATGCAAAAGTGCTTCGGAACGGACGCTACGTATGCTGGGCAAGCGGCAACTTGTACGGCGGGTACCGCGAGGAAGTCGGCACGGGCACCCGCACGCGTCAGATCGTGTACACGGATTCTCATGGCGAGTCTGCTGCGATCGAGATGGAAGTCCCAGTCCTGCTCCCACTTGGCAAGATGACGTCTTATCTGTTGGAAGGTGGTGGGTCACGGTTGAAGAGTGGAGACGTCTCGTCACTTTCGCCACCTCCGCCTGGGGATAAGGCGTGGCACACTCCAAAGAAGACTTTGCAAGCGTTTCCGGAAAGCGAACCAGATGAGCGCTCGCCTCGACCAATGCTCAAGCGGAGGAACTCGGAGCGAGAGACCTCGCCTGTCCGTGCACGGATTCGCCGGCGTCTGAGTGAGAAGGTGCAGCAGTCTGAAGTCTCCTCGTTTTACATCCACTTGAAGCTTCCTGCAGCAGTTGCAAATCTCCCGAGAGTTGCGCTCGAGCTTCAGGATCCTGGTGAATCGGAAGACATGGAAGCCCAAGGGGGTCATCTCGATAAACTACTCCCGATTCGTGTGCGCGCGAAGGACACCGTCAACTACATCAAGTTCTGGATGGAAGAGCTGACAGACCAGCAAATCTCGATCTGGGATCAGCAGATCCTGTGGGGTGACACCATCATCGGCGACGAAGGCAACGTGATGGTGCTGGAAGAACACGGCATAGTCGACGGATGCGTTCTAGAGCTGCGATTGCACGACGATTGCCCGCTCCTGGTGTCGACGTGGAATGGACGAACCGCCATCAGTGGGAATGGGGACAGCGCCACCGCGGAGTACAACACGGTGATGATCTCGAAAGAGGCAGAGGAAGATCTCGAGGACTTGCACGCTGAGTGGGAGAACGTGATCGCCGTGGAGGAAGAAGCGTTCGAGCGCAGTCGGCTGAGGCGCAAACGCGAGAAGCTCGAGGACACGGGGGCGCTCAACCACACGGAGCTGATTCACTACGACGGCAAGGTGCCTCGCCTCGTCGGCGTCATTCCGACGAGTCGAAGCCAGACCACCGGGCTTCTCACGCAGCACGTTACGCAACCCGGGACCTTTGTCCCCGAGGTTCGCGGTCCCAGCGCATCCACGAAGCAGGCGAAGGCTCTTCAGGCTATCTCGGAAGAAGCCAAGCCGCTGAAGAAGTAACCAGGCTTTATGAGCTTGCACGTCTTTGAATATCAGCTTTCTATTACATCAATGACATCAGCTTCTTTGACATGCCAGCAATCCTTATTGCTCAAGAATGTCGGCATAGAAGCGCCGACAGCTCTCAAAGAGCGACATTGTGATGGCAGTGGACGGCGCATGGAAGGCCACGCGCGCACCGGCGCCTTTGTACAGAGCCAACACGCCTTCCTTCCTGTAGCAGCGCAACCAATCACGTACAACACCACATAAACGGATGTGAGAGGTCAGCTTTCAACACAAATCAGCCAGATCTTAAGAAAAATGGCGATGAGCAGGAGACGCACCGAATGACTTGCGAGAGTCCGTCGATGATGCCCGTGTACGCGACGGCGTTCGCCTCTGCTGCATACGCTCGTTGAACCTGTGAAGTAGAGCGGAAAATCCTAGTCGATAAGCTGGTTTCTCACAAACGTTGACATCAATGAAAAGAAGTAGCAACGTCTGACGCACCTGAAGACGCAACTTAATGAGGTCCAGCGGGTTGGTCACGAACGACGCCGTGGCGCCAGCCAGCGCTGCCCCAGCAAGCGTGTACAGCGGCGGCAGGTGCTCGACCTTCAGGTACTTCTGTGCAATCGCCTTGTTCTGTTTGTTGCCAAGATCGTCATTGAGGTAGACAGCCGAGTAGTATCAGACATCCGTGATACTTCAGTATCAAACAAGCACATTTTTCTTGCTACTCGCTGGTAGACTTACCTTTTCGTAGAGCATGAAGTAGAGAGCCGAGAACGGCCCAAAAGAGAGCAGCGTCGCCACGTAGCCCTTGTACAGTCCACCGAGCCGCTCGGTCTTCATGATCGTCTGGAGCGCATGCAGCGTGTTGCGATAGTAAATGCGCTCTTTTCCGTCGGTCGCCAGCTTTGTCTGCACTTGCATGCGCTCCTTGATGACGTCGATGGGCACCCAGAGCACGCAGCTGAGCGCCTCGGCGAGCATGCCGGCGGTCAGGTACAGCAGCGACGGGCTCTGACGGAACACCTCGATGGGCTGCAGTGAGTCCTTGGACACTTCGTAGGACGTCAGGTAGAGACACGTGGCCGGCGCCGAGCCGAGCATGCTCACGCCCAGGCCGCGGTACAGACCGCGAACGTGCTGCAGCCTATAGAAACAGCCAGTCAGTTAGGCGCATGCGCTGTATTTGGCTTGAACTCGATGCGGTGTAATAAATCGTACGTGAGGTTGCGCAGCTGCAGGTGCGACGCCATCGACTGGCCCGTGGCCGCTGTGCTCGCTTGGAGCCGCGCCTTGACCGTGTCGATCGGGTGGCAGAAAATGCGGCCAATCATGCCAGCCGACGCACTTCCCTATACAGCAGCAATAATGACAGCAGTGCACAGTCACCATACTGAGCCTCATGATAGTGATGAATAGGTCTTCACGAGAGATGGAGGTTGATGGAGCGAGAGAGAACGTACCAAGAGCGTGGGGACTTGCTCGGCAAACTGCAATGTACCACAGGAGGGAGGCGAACGAGCATTAGACACAAAGTAGAGCCACAGCACCGGTGCGCGCACACACACACGGCCTTATGCTTGCAGATAGCGTATGGTGCATGCAGCAGCCGCTCATCATTCGTACCGTCTTGGTCTCCTTCGCCGCCATCTTCGACTTCTTCTGCTTTGGTGCTGCTGCGTAACTTCCATCGTTAGCGCAGTAGACTTCGTTAAAAAAAAAAGGGTTGTAGGAACAACAACTGAGCTTGTTTTTACAGCAACTTTTTGGTTTGATGCCGAAAAGTTCGTTTTTGTCTCATTTTTTCATTTTTGGTGTTAGTGATCGACCAAATTTCACTTAACATTATTATAAGATGAAAGTCTCTTCTCGCCTATCTAAACGAATATAAGCCCTTCGATTTGACCAGCATCGTCATCATCAGTTTGACCAAAAGCGAGCAAGAGCAAGATGGCGCGCGTGTACTTGGACTATAACGCCACGACGCCCGCAGACCTGCAGGTCGTAGACGCCTTCGTGCCATACCTCAGCGAGGCATTCGGTAACGCGTCGTCCTCGTACTCGCTCGGCGTTGAGGCGAAGCGTGCGGTGGAGAACGCGCGCGCGCAGGTGGCGCACATGCTCGGCAGCGCGACGCAACCAAACGAGATCCTCTTCCTCTCGGGCGGCACCGAATCCATTAACTACGCGCTCAAGGGCAGCGCCCAAGTGGCGAAGCGAGAGAACGAGCGCACACACATCATCACGAGCGTGGCGGAGCACGTGGCAGTGCTCGAGACGTGTCGTCACCTGGAGACCCAGGGCTTCCAGGTCACGTACCTGGACGTCGACCAGCACGGTCGCACCAGTGTTGCAGACGTCATTCAGGCGATCACGCCCGCGACGTTCCTCGTATCGATCATGCACGCGAACAACGAGGTGGGCACGCTCAACCCGATCGCGGAGATTGCGCAGGCGCTCAAACAGCACGTGCGCGACAACAAGCTGCAGCCGATCCTCTTCCACACGGACGCGAGCCAGTCGATTGGCAAGGTGAAGGTGGACGTGGACGAGTTGGGCGTGGACTTCTTGACCATCGCGGGTCACAAGCTGTACGCGCCCAAGGGCATTGGCGCACTCTACATCCGCGCAGACACGCCGCTTCCTGCTGTGCTCATCCACGGCGCATCCCATGAGAGCGGCAAGCGCGCTGGCACGGAGAACGTGCCGTTTGACGTGGCGCTGGGTAAGGCCTGCGAGCTGATCCACGACAACCTGAGCCAGTACGCAGAGCACATGCAGCAGTCCAAGCAGTTCCTGCTCGAGCAGCTGCAGCAGCTCCTGGCGACGAGCGACGTCCAGTTCCAGGTCAACGGACACCCACAGCACGTGCTGCCCAACACGCTGAGTATCAGCTTCTGTGGCATCAGCGCTGTGAAGCTACTCAATTGTACGTCCATTGCTTCTCAGCCTTGCTGGGGGAGTTTTTTTACTAACTCCTGTGTCTTTTGCTTGTCCAACCAGTGATCGAAGCCGAAGGCGTGTGCGCCAGCGCTGGCTCGGCTTGCCACAGCCACAGCGATGACAGCAACGCCAAGATCTCGCACGTGCTCGCGGCCATGGGCATCCCACGCGAGTTTGCACTCGGCACGTTGCGTCTCTCTGTCGGCCGCCACACGACGAGAGAAGAGCTCATCATTGCTGCGAATGCCATCCATAACGCTATCCAACAACTCGTTTAATAATTACCTTTAGAACAGGAAACCGACAGCGATGACACCGTGTCATCCTCGATTTCTTCCTACGCCCGCTTCTTAATCCTGTGCTCTCCAATTGCTGTGCCTGCATAGCCGCCAACAGTAGCTTAAGGGTATCGCTTGGATATCCACGCGAGTAGCCACTTGAGGTGCGTGAGCATGCACTTGAGCGCCTTGGTCCACTGCTCATCGTTCCCGAGCGAGATCGGCAGGTCGTTGATCTTGCCGCGCTGGATCCGGTACGGAAACTTCATCGATGGCTCCTCGTTCATCGCGCGCTTGCCCGCATCGTCGACGCACTCGAGGAACAGGATCATCGCCTGGTTGAACCCGCGCCGCTTGAACATGCCGCCGTCGCTGTAGAGACTGTACTCCCGCCCGTGCATGTTCACGACACGTGAAAAGCTCCCACGCGGGACCAGCTTGTTGCGCAGAAAGTCAAAGTTCGCGCGCTCGGCGATGATCGCGAGCAGCAGCACGGCCTGGCCGAGCGCCGCGTTGATCTCGACCCACTCGACCGGTTTCGACGGCAGTCGACCCAGTCGGAGCCCATTGATCGTGCCGAACATGCCGTCGTGCCAGATGTGGAAGACGTCATTAAACACGTTGTAGCGCTGCAGGCGTCGAAGCAGGTCGGACGCATGCACCGAGTAGACGCCCACGGACTGCCGCTCGTCGCGGCTGATACCCAAGAGATGCTGCAGGAACGCACCTTCTGCAAACGTGCCACGCACCAGCTGCTCCAGGTCTTTCCCCGTCGACCAGAGCTCCTGGCGCTTCATTTTCACCTGTTTCGTCTCAAGTTCCAGCGACTCGAGCTCTTCCAGGAGCCGCTCCTCTTCCTCTTGGATTGCGCGCAGCTCCGGGTCGTCTTCATACTCGTCTTCAAAACTGCCGCGCTGCTCGTCTTCCTGGTCAGCAAACTGCATCAGGAAGCTCTCGTATTGCTCCTTGTCTTGGTTTAGTGCACTTAGTGACCTAGAGGTACATACGCAAAGACGCAAAGACAATGCCGCCACATGATTAGCCCTGGGGTAGTCCCACGACAGAAAGCCACAAGGGACAGCACGTACTGTTCAAGACTCTGGAGAATGACAACCTCGCAGTCATGACAGGACGGCGTCTTCTTCTTGAGCAATAGAGAACTAATACGTCACACACGCACACAGAGACAACCAAATCAGCCACAACATCCGCACAGAGAATAACACGGACGTTCTCCTATCGTTTACCTGCAGTCCAGCAGTTCCTGGAACCAGCTCAGATCGCTTCCATCCATTCGTCGCTTTCGAATCACGCGACGCCGGCGCACCACGCGTTCAGAGTTCACTCGTTCACCACGTAGTATCTCTTCACTCAATTCCCCCGTCTCGCTGTCAAACTCGTCAAACGCTGCTGCGTAGATCCAGCCCTCCTCATCGCAGCCTGGAAGCGTTCTGTCTACTTCCCAGTCGGGCGTGAGCCACAAGTGCGGTTTATTCAGTAACCGCGCGGGCACCACTTCGGCGATTGAGTGACCGAGGATGCCGCGATTTGCACTGTAGAACGCGGCAATGCCGCCCGCAGACTCGAACGCGACAGGCAACCACACAGGGTTGTTCCCCTGGCCGAGCATCACGCGCTGGTTCTCCCACACGACCTCCGGCACGACCACGGGCGTCTTGATGCTGATGTCTGCTGGTTGCCGCGGTGAGCCCAGCGGGGTCTTTCCGTTCGGCGTGCTGCTCGGCGAGCTATCGCTGTCGAACGCGCCGTCCTCGTCCTGCGTGTCCTCGGTGCTCGCGCCCGAGCCGTCCATGGATACCATCGGCAGCTGCTGGCTCGCACTCGCGTGGTGTTCATAGTGCAGCGGCCGCAGTCGCGTAATTTTCTCTACACGCAGCGAAAGGCGCCAACAGCGAATGAATGCGGACAAGTGTCAGCACGGGCACCTTGAAGCAATACAAACAACGTGGACAGACACACAAGACGCTCAGCTCAGCACGCACGCACCTTCGATGGAGACCGGGTTGTACTTGAACTTGAGCAGCGCGCCGCATTGGTGGCATGTGAAGAGGCTTTTCCCCTCCATAGCGACCCCCGCCGAGCGCGACGACGGGATCATGGACGTGGACGCTGCTGGCGTGGGCGGCGCCACGTTGTGCACGATCGGCGTGAGCTGCAGCGGCAGCTGCTGCTGGGACGCCATGGTACTCTGGAGATAGAGAAGGTGTCTGTGTGGTGCTACCGTAGGCAGATCTTGCGGGGCGTGTGGTGCGTGGCGTCCCCCCTTTCTCGCGCTTGCTGCCTGCTCTTCTGCGTGCGCTCGTTCAACTATTACGGCTGCTTTCTCACAATGCGACCACAAAATGGGCCAGAGCACAAGGCCTTGCGTAACGTATCTCTCTCAATACTGCCCCGAACACTGATTTAATAAATGAAAAGTACCTTTTTATTTAATGTACTATTTTTGTATTTGCATATACTTGCACTTTAGTGTGAATTTGTTGAGATCAGGTTTCTCGCTAAGCTTGCGCACCATGTCCTTCAATCGTGTGATACTATTATGCAAGGTCAATTCAGCGCTGGTACATTTGGCACAAGCGAAGGTACACTGTACCACGTTTGCAATAAGTGTGCCAACACTCCAAGGAAGAGATGCAAAGACGACGGCCGACCCAGCAGCATCACAAGCGTCGTCGCTGGAGACCGCGCGCGCTCACTCTGACAAGGACGAGAGCCGCGACGAGACGAGCATTATGGCCACAGTACTCGCAGGTGACGTTGATGTCATCAGTCTGCCAGTGGTAGAAGCGCCAGAGCCAACGGTAGAACCAGCAGTCGTGACGCCATCAGCAGCGCAGATGCCGCCGTCGGTGTCGACGACGACGACAACGACGGCGTCTGCGTCTGCATCGTCATCTGATCGTTCGCGCCTATTTATTGTGTGTGGGCGCGGACGTAAGGCTGACGAGCTTCACCAGCTCTTCTCGGCGTGCGGAGAGATTAAGAACCTCCACTTCGCGCTCGACCGCAGCAGCAAGTCCAGAGTAAGCCCTTCATCATTTTATTCTCCTCTGCGAGCGAACTCTTTGTACGAGTAATAGCTCTCTCACAGCATGTGTATTCATCACTTAACTGTATGGACTGCTACAGGGCTTTGCGTTCCTGCAATACAGGGACCCGACGTGCGCGGTCGCAGCGATCGAAAAATTCCACCACATGAAGCTCGATGACGGCCATGTGCTCAAGGTGCGGTCGATGGTCTCTATACAAGGTAGAGCCACCATATAAACAGGTCTAACTGTGTGCTGATATACCCGACACTTGACAGGTGACAATCGCGAAGGACAAGCCCGTGGTGGTGGTAGGGAAACTCAAGCGCAACCAGCAGTCGAGTCTCGAAGTGCGCAGCGAGAGCGAGTCGAATGGTGAGGATTCGCATGCTCCAGGCAAGCGGCAGCGATCGAGTCCTCCACTCTCGGGCGGGTTATTTCCAGTAGCGCCACGGCAGAAGATGCGGGTGGGTGATAATCTGAGCTCGTTCGACCAAAGTGTCTTTGCGGGACTCCAGCCTTGCTTTGCACCACCAACAATGTCAGGGTCACCGCCCGTTTCACCAGCGCACGATGTTGCCAGTGTACTGGAGGATATCGTGGCAACGATCCATAGCGCGGAGAATACGGAGTCGATGGACAAGTTGATGGCTGGGTATACGCTGATCACTGAACACCGAAGACAGCGTCTCGCAACCGATACGACGAAGCCTAATTCGATGGCTGCCAGTAAAGATACACTGCAGGAGAAAGTCAGTTGTTTCGAGCTTGAGGAGATGAGTACCGAGCAACTCACGTCGAGTATCAACTCGTTCACGTTGGATGCTACCACTCCGGTCAATTTGCTCAGCCGAAAGCCTCAGAAGAGCCAATTTGCTGTTCCTACGACCGATTCTAGCAGTGTTCACCAGAGAGTCGCAAAAGCGTCGCTCTTGCGTAGACGGCGCCAGAGCACAGACGATAGCGACTCGAGTGGCGGTGGATCGGATGGAAGCACAAGTCGTCGGAAGCGAAGCAACATCAGCCACAGAGAGTCGTCGAGCTGGTTCCACAGAGCATCTCCGATCGCGAATCGCGCTTCCCGTCCTGCTCCAGCATCGTTATCGATGACACCTTTACCAACGTCTGCAAAATCGAAGCAGTGCAAGCGGCAATCCTCGGACCAATCAGCCGATGTCTCGACTCGGTCGTCAAAGCAGCGCGTGACGAGCTCAAGGAGCTCCAGAGCAGCAGCTCTACATTCCACAGCGCTGGCATCTGCTGGCGTGATGGAGAATGCTATTGAATCGAGTGGGCCGCGGACCAGACTCTTCTTTATATCCAGCCACAAGGTGAACGTCATCTGATGTCCTTTTAAGTGGGATGCGATCTCTAATTCTGCATACTTCTGCAGTTTACAATGCAGGAACTGGAGGCGATGTTTGCTGTCTACGGGGACTTTGAGTCTGTGGAGATTGTGAAGAGCTTTGGACGGATCAAGACGATGGCGTATGTCAAGTACTCGAATGTACGCAGCCATGACCAATCACTTCTTTGACGATGCTGTCAAACCTGCTGCAGTGGTATCGTTTGGCTAACTAGTAACCTTGTGTGTCTACCTTAGCCAAGCACAGCATCCACTGTTATCGATTCGTTCCAAGAAGAAAATGGTCAAGGCGCGGATCATCCCAGCCACGGGGATCTCATGAAGGTATGAGCTGTTCGCTGCTAGATAGCGTCTGTCAGACTTGCATCTAAGTCGACTGTTATGTGCTATGCTAGCTCTCTTTCGCAGAGAACCCACGAAGCAGCATTTCGTCTTCGTTTCTCCATACTAGACAAGTCGACCAAGGCGTCTTCTCTCCAATGATTCAGCCGTCCAGTGGTGCTGCTCACGTGCCCTCAGTTGAAATGATGGAAGAAAAACTTTGGCTACTCATCCTCTACGATCGCAATTTGCCCAGTCAGGTGATCTCAGAGTGCGCCTCGAAATGCGACGGTATGGAGTTTGTGGACATCAAGGTGTTTCGAAGTACGGGCGAGTCGCAGGGCGTGGCGTTCGTGAAATTCGAGAGCGAAACACACGCGTTCGACGCCTCGCATGAGCTGCATCAGACTGAACTGCCCACGGGGTCGGGCAGGTTTCTCCAGGCGATTGTCATTCAAGACCCCAGCTTGTTCAGCACGATCCACGGAGCATCACATGGCACGTTGTCTGGCGAACACAGTGGCAATGTCGGCAGAGGTGGAGGCAGCGACGACGTGGATTTGTCGGCCGTCGAAGCGAAATTCGCGCATTTGATGCGCAGCAACGACCAGAACAGCAACTTTGCAGCTGGACCTGGACAACATCGTCTCTCGATCGACGAGTCTTCATCAGCAACCGCTGCAGCTCTACAGTACCCGGCGTTGACGTACTACCCTGGACCAGCAGGCTCGTACAGTGCAGTGCCGCTGCATTCTATGCAGATGCAAGTGCACCACCAAGCGCCACAAGTGTACGGCTACTATTCGCAGCAGCACCATCCTCAGTATCATCACTTGGCTTCCAGTCAACATGGCCAGCAGTACGCTTACGTGCCTGCGTCTTGGCCAACCGAGACCTCGTCGTCAGCATCGTATTACCAGCCAATGCATTCACTAAACGGGTATGCGAATGCTGCTCCGATAGCGTTCTCGTCGCCACCTGAGTACTACAATCAACCAGTGTACCCAGCGCAAGTCACCTACCCGGTTCCTGTAGCTGTCGGTGGGGAAGAGCACAGCGGATCCACGATGGCAGCGGACACCGAGTCGCCACCGACCACTGGCGGGTCCTCTGACAGTTCCGACGGTGTGCGACCTACGCTTCCAGCGATCTACATCTCAGGTGGCCGCTCGCTTGACCTGGTTACGGTCGTGAAGGTCCTCGAGGACTGCTGCGGTATAGTTGCAATCACAAAGGACGGTGAGGACAACAACACGGCGTTTGTCGTCGAGTTTGCGGATTCCACGCAAGCAGCCGATGCAGTGACGACGCTCGATGGGAAAATGTGCAATGGAAAGAAGTTACACGTTGCGACGATGAGCCCTGGGATTGGCGGAGCCAAGCAACGTGCGGGTACGAGTCGACGCAAGCGCCAGCGTGTGGATCCGAGGACTCGCAAGTGAAAGCTGATGGTAGGTAACCTGGTTCACCGAGATACTATTGCTTCACAAAAGGTTTGGCTCTGATGAACGTCTTGGTTAGGCTATCCCTGGATATGGGGCATTTTGTGTCTGTCAACAGTGACTGCTATCACCAGGAACGAAGAGTAAGCGATCTGTGTTTGAGGTACGCAGGCTTGACATTTATTCACAGAACGACATTCACATCTTCTCCAAACAATTCGCTGCATGCGGAGACATTCGACAACTACCAACAATGAGAACCCTTGAGGGCATCGTGGCTCTTCGACACTATGGAGCGACAGCGCGAACCGCATCTGGGAGAAGAGCTGCCGCTGGCGCTGGGGTGGCAGAGCGTTCTGTCTCGCTCGTGGTGTTGAGACGCTCTTCCAGCTGGCTCACAGGGGTGGCAGCAGGAAGTGGCGCGCCTGTGGTCGTGGTTGTCGTACACCCCGACGAGCCGTCGCATTGCGTGCTCGTCGAGATGGACACGGACGTGCTGTTGCCGCTGCTCGTAGTGAGGTTCTGCGTGGTGACTGGGACGCCGTTAACCGTCATGCTGATGGTGCCGGTGACCGGGACGCCGTTCACAGTTGAGCTCGTGATGCTCGTGCTGGTACTAGTGCTGGCTGAGGTGGTACCGTTACCATTCGTAGTCGTCACGTTCGTGGCAGCTTCGTTTGCAACCACTGGAGCCGAAGCAGGGACCAAGTCAGCGGAACGGTCGATACCAGCACCGGCAACGACGACCGAGGACGAGTCAGTCTCGTGGAGCACTTCAGGGTGAACAGCACCGTTCGACAGCATACCAGCAGTGCCGTAGCCGGTGGTGGCGTTGGTCGAGTCGGTGGAGAGCGCGACGACAACCGCAGCGAGCGCAGCCGAGATCGTGAAGATGCGGGAGCTGGTGGAGAGCATGGCGGATGGATTGATGGAGTGGAGAGGGAGTAGAGGAGTGGAGTGTCGTGCTCAGGTGGTGACGAATTTGGAAATAAGAAAGACAATGTCGCCCATGCAGAGGAGGTGAGCTGCTCAAAGTGATCCTGAGCTACCCGGCTTCATCATTAGTGTCCGTAGAACCTGGACGGTGTGTTTCTACACACTTCAGTGCGCGATTTGTGGATCCGAGTGTGGCGAACGAGTGGTGCAGCTTGGATGTGGGTGCCCCGTGTGGACAAATGGATGGATGCGTGCGACTAACTCTGCACTTTCAGCTAGATCACCCGGACAAACACTAGTTGCTTGGAGAAGCGCTCCATCCAAATGATTTGAGAAATGTCGAGACAATTGTGTCCACATTTGAGAGACGAACAGAAAAGCCAGATCTGGTTGGTAATCAAAAACCAAGAGGACGCCTGTGGCGCCACGAATCTGAAATTTGAAACTAGGAGGCACATGCTGTTTTCGAGCAGCTGGTGATGACCAGGACGTAGAGACGAGGCGCACGATCGTGTACTTGAACGTCCAGTGCCCCACTTGACCGCGCTTACAGTACCAGTAGACGAAGTGGGTGACGACACCTGGTGCGTTTGTAAAGGAGGAGCTGCGCAGTTTATCTGTGAATGTTGCGCCTGAGCTCGAACTGACGGGTATCTGACATCGTGACAGACACATCGTTGCAGCATGGGGCAACATGAGCTTGTGTAATGGTGACAAAGTAGGATCTCTCACCAAGATCTCTTGTCCGTAGATCATTCGTACGGCTTGAGAACTCCACGACAATGTACAGCAAACGTCTCTACATCTCGGTACTTAGCTCGCGAGCGATGGCTCCACAACTTCCACAGAGGGCTCTGAAATGGTACTGTAGGAGACGAGTATCACGCTCTCTCACACACTTTACGCTTCGTGTCCATTTTCGTGCTGGACGTACGTTCTGCAAACGGTGTTGTGGAAAGCGAGCCACACAACTTCGCACGCGCAGCGTTCATTCCCCATATGCTGTTTTTCTAAGGACAGGGACCCACTAGTCAGTAACGTAAAGGAGTCACACCAGCTGTGGCCTCCCATGTGGCTTCACAATTTGGCGACGTCAGCTCTTCGTGGTGTCTGTCTATGTTGGTCTTGCGCTTTAGGACGACGGGAGACTATAGACCAGCGGTTCGTCTCCCTCTTTCTCGGCTTCCGCCGCAACTTCCATTCTCATTCCACAATTGGCCAGCTCTCCCACAAGCCACCAGCAACAAACAAGCTCATCAACTCCAAACCTCAACATCTCCTCATCCCAACATCCCAACTCCACCATGCTCTCCAAGTCGTGCATCTTCTACATCGCCACGGTCG
>JAASGT010000683.1:0-18673 GCA_023334315.1 Globisporangium alternatum
AATGAAACAAAAACGAGCGGATTCGTCTCTTCAATTGGCACAAAATAGCATAACATCAGCCAATAATACGCGCTGGCTGTGGAGCTGCAGACCAAAAAGTGGTCAAAAAGGGAGTGCCGTAATCTTGTGAGCGGCACTGTAGTCACGGAGTTAATTGTATGGATCCTTTTTTGACACAACAATCCTACTTTATATTTCTTCTATTTGAGTACCCTCTTTTCATAAACCCCTTCAGTTTTACGACAATTCTACTTTATATTTACTCCTATTTGAGCACCCTCTTTTTACAAACCACTTCAGCACCAAAAGCATCATTTGCAACTCGAAGCAAATTGTTTTTGTAACATTGCTAGTTTGCTCCAAACCACATTGCAACTTTTGAGCTCCGTGTGTGACATGTGACATGGGTGCAACTCATGTCTTCAGTTACGCAGGTCAAAAGGAGCTCATTCATTGCATTTGCCATTTCCCCACGAGCCTCCGCAGCTAAGCAAGCAGGCGCTAGTCGACGTGACGATGAAGACACTCGCGTTCGTTGCCGCCTGCGCCCTCGCCACCAACGTCTTTGCTACATCCGCAACAGGTGTGCATCACCACCACCATCACAAGTCTCAGCAGCAGCAGCTCAAGCACGTGTTCCACGTCCACGCGCGCAAATCGCTCTTTGACCAGGCATTGCAGCACGTCGCCAAGGAGGACGGCGTCGCACTCGATGTGTGGAGTGTGCGCTCTGTCTCGGATGACGAAGAGAGAGACGATCCGGTGCTCGATGCGAAAGTGTACGCGACGCCGTCGTCCATGAAGGCGTTCGAACGCGGCGGCAGCAACTCCGCTTTAACGAAGCCGAGTGACAGAGAAGACGGCGCGACGCGCTCGTCGAACAACCACGTGAAGATCCGCATTTTTAAGCACAAGCACAGCAAGGATGCGGCTGTGGAGGACGCCGAGGATGAAGACGACTGGACCACGGATGACGAGGTCGCCGAGGAAGCCTCGCTTATCGCGAAGGACCGCAAAGAAGTCGCCGCGTGCCTCAACAAGACTGCGGGTTTCTTGGACGAGCTCAAGAAGCAGGATAAGGACGCAAATGCGTCTTCACTGTACACGGACAACGCGTTCTTCGACTGCTTCCGTCCGCACGACCAGGTTTTTGCGTTCTTCGACGCGCTGACGGAGCAGAACAGCGCATTCATGACCAAGTTGCCCAACATCTCGACCACGTACGAAGGGCGGTCGATCGCGGCCTATCGTCTCTCGACGACGACAGCCCCTAAATCCCGTCAACATATTAAAGAAAAACAGATCATAGAGAAGAAGGCGCTGTACGTCCAGGCGCTGATCCACGCGCGCGAGTGGCAGGCGGGCGCCGCGACGTTCTACACAATCGCGAAGCTCGTGGACGAGCTGCGCCGCGGCGACCAGCAGATCAAGACGGTCTTTGACGAGTTCGACTGGTACTTCGTGCCGATCGTCAATATCGACGGGTATATCTACTCGGCGACGGTGGACCGCTATTGGCGCACGAACCGCGACCTCGAGAACGCCACCGCGGGCGTGGACCTCAATCGCAACTTCGGCCCGGACGAGTACTTCAACGCCAAGCCCGAGTTGGTCGACGACGAGACGAACCCGGGTGACCACCCGCTCAGTGAGCCCTCGACCGCCGGGATCTTCAAGTTCCTCACGAACCTCGAGAACCTCAGCGGCATCGTGGACATGCACAGCTTTGGCGGCGAAGTGCTACGTCCGTTTAGCAACCACCCGGGTGAAGCACCGGCGCCATTCGGGCCAAAGATAAAGCAGCTGGGCGATGGCGTGGCGCAAGCCATCTCAGAGTACACGAAGAAGCCGTACCTGAGCAAGACGGGGGCGTATCTGTATGAAGCCTACGGCTGCTTTGACGACGGCATGTACCTGTATTTCAATTACACGGTGCCGGCCATCACGATCGAGGTCGAGGGCGACGATTTTATTGCGCCGCAGAGCTCGATCCGATCTGTGGGCAAGCACATCTACCACGGACTGCTGCGCTTCGCCCAGGAGGCGTCGAGCTACCACGAGATGGTCGAGCGTCTGGAGGCGAGTGACGATAGTGAAGACGATGCGAGTGAAGACAGTTTTGAGGACGACGAAAGCAGTAGCGACGACGGCAGCGAGAGCGAGGACAGCGCATAGAAAACGAATGGGCTACAATGTGATTGACACTCGCTAGTTCTAAGAATTCGTGCCGACATTCTGAACATGAACTCGTGCTGATCAACTACAAATAGATTTCTGTGATAGAAGAAGCGCTTGTTATGCAATAGCACCTCGTTCATTCTTGAACTGAGAGCCCAGCAGCAGCAGGAGCAGGAGCAGGAGCAGCCAGAATGCGCGTGAAAGTGCGCATCGCGCCCGAGCAAACGTGGATCTCGACGCTGCCCGAGAGCCTCAAGCACGAGTTCTCACTCGAGGAACTCGAGCAGATGAAGAAGCAGGTGATGAGCTCTCATCATTTGCTTTCCTACAAACAGTGAGATCGGAACATGGACTCACATCGTTCTTTAAACGTCGTAACGTCGTATGCTCTCCAGTTTGCAGATTTTGACACAAGTGGCGACGGGAGCATCGCGGCCTCGGAGCTCATCGCACTGATGAACTCCATGGGCATTGAGACCACGATCGACGAGGCATGCGCTTCGTTCTTGTACGTGCAATCGCGGATTCTGGTTAGCTCATTCACTTGTTGCGATGCCACACAGGTTCAGGAACTGATCGACAAGGTGGACGACAACCACTCGGGCGAGCTGGAGTACCCAGAGTTCGTGCGGGTGAGTTCCTGGTGTTGTTCATAGTGATTGCATGAGCTTATAGAATGACTCGCGAGAGCCTGGAACTGAAGGATGCCTAATTCCTAGCTCATTAGCGAGTTCCGGCGCGGGAATGGCGACAAACTCGCGACGTTCATTCAGTACTCCAAGCTGGCGCTGGAGATCCGGCAGGAGCTGCTGGACCTCGAAGCCCGCCCCACGCGGCTCTCAACAGCGTTCGCTGTGAAAGGTACGAAACTCATGATTGCGAGACGCATACTAACCTTGGAACCTCACCTGCACGCTTGCATCGGAGCTTAGAAAACGCGTGGGAGTGGCGGATTCGCATCCGAGGCCCTCCTGAAAGCCCATACGAAGGCGGCGTGTTCCACTTTCACATCAGGTGAGTACCGCATTCTCGCATATCTACACACCGTGACTGGCTGACTAATCAGTTGCTGAACAGATTCGGTCACGACTACCCGTACGAGGCTCCAGTGCTGAGCAGTCTCACGCGGATCTACCACCCCAACTTTGTCCTAGTGCGTGGATCCGCATTTCGTAGTTGTCCTCATTCACTCTCTCCCTCGCTGATTGTACTCTTCACAGCTTTTGAATGGCTCCATGTCGCTGTATGGACTGATGGCGAGCTGGGAGCCCGAGTGGCGCATGCGTATGCTCATTGAGCGTGTAGAAACACTGCTCGCCACCCCGGACGTGGATCTCATGAGCGCGTTCTACGACGAGACCGTGCAGCTCCAGGCCCTGGCAGCGCGAACGTACGCGGCCAATGGCTCGCCCAAGAAGGGTCTGCGCCAGCCACGAGACGTGGCCATGGAGTGCATCGACAACTACCTCACGGCCCCTGAGCGCTTTGCGCAGATTGCGCGCGAGCTCACGGCGGCGTGCGCGATGACGGAGCTGCTCGAATAGATTGGCATCAAAACAAGATGGCCATCGCGTCGTCCGGCAGCAGCATCTCAAAGTTGAACGCCAGCGCGCGCTCCTCCTCATCGCGGCGCAGCAGCCAGCACCATCTCGTGTCGCCTCTCTTGCTCTTGTGTGTGGCTTGTTTCAGGATGCATCCTTAAAAAGAGAAAAAGTAGTAGTCATGGCTTGTCCGTTTGTGTGGAGATCGCTATTATAAGGCCAAGCCGTAATTATTTCGCCATTTCTTTATCATTTTTGTATCGGAAACATCACAATACTAGATTGTTGAATTTCTACAATATATCCTAAAATTTGATGTTCATGTGGTGCACCACTGTTGACGACGATGAATCGACCATGAGCGAGCACATTTTTTCATTTGAGCAACCACAGAACAGAGATCACGATGCTCGCGCAACAGCAGGAAGTCGAGGCGGATGTACGTGCTGCTCCTGCCTGTGCATGGTCTCTGTGTATGTAGTACGTGGATGGTGCTAATACGTACCTGTGTGCTGCTACTCGGCGTGTGCGTAGGTCCGCAAGGAGGACCAGGTCCGCATCAACGAGTTCGGACGCAACAACGCGGCGCTCCACGAGATCCGCGACACGAAGAAGAGCCTCCAGGTTTGCTTCCGTCCTTCGCCTCTATCGCTGCAAGTGCTGCTGTAGTCGTGATGGCTGACGTGGTGCATGGGTGCTATGGTGTAGGACAAATTGGACACGCTGGACGACGCCAACACGGAGCTCATGATGGGCGACGGCGACAACGTGGAGTGCGTATTTTCACTGCTCCTTCCTTGTCCATGTGCTGCGCTATGATGATGTGCTATGGCTGGATCCCGTGTGTATGCATGGCTTACATGTGTCGTTGTGGGTGTGTATCGTGACAGGCTATTTATTGGCGAGAGCTTCATCGAGTCGTCGGAGGAGTATGCGCAGGAGTACATTGAGCGCGTCGTCGAGGTTCGAACCATAACGCCAACATACACACACATTGCGCTTTGCTGCATCATGCAGTAATGAGATCTCTGAAGCAGAACTGACCATTACGGCTGGCTATGTATGTGTCTTTTGATACAGGAAACGAACAAGCAGCTCCAGAAGCTGTCGTCGGAGCAGGCCAAGCTCGAAGCGCGTCAAGCGGTACGCCCACGATCGCGTCTACTGTATTCCCAGCTTTGGTGAGGTTTAACACCACGTTTCTTGCTGCGTTGCGATGATGAGCAGGTGCTGAAGAAGATGCTGTACAGCCGATTTGGCCAGAGCATCAACCTGGAAGACAGCTAAGCTAAGCTCGTCAGGAGTGCGGGAATGGATGATGCTGCTCGTAACAGCACAAAAAAGCAGTCTACGACCGAGACAGACAGACAGACACAGAAAGAGAAGAGCACGGGATGTCGAAGAGCCTTATATTATAATGCATTGCCTCCTTGGGCTCGTCTTACAGCCTCATCTTGTCTTCTTCTAGCGATATGACACAGTCGGACTCCCGCCGCCGCCGTTGCCCAGCACTTTACACCAACCACTTGAAGCGCGAGTTCTGCTCCTCTACCAGCAGGTTCTCAGTGTGCCACTCGGACCTTTCCAACTGCTCAACGAACGCATCTCGCAGCGCAAAGCTCTCGTGGAACGTCTGCTCCACCACGGCCCACGAACCACTAGTCATCTCAGTATTCGCACCAGGTGCCTCCAGCGCCTTCTGCACCAGCGCGGCGTGCAAATGCGCAAAGAGCGCGTCTCTGCTGCTCGCGTCGTCTCGCAGCGCGAGGTCAATACGCGCAGCTCCACCCACAGACATCGCCAGGTTGAGCAGATACTTGTCGTTCGCATAGAAGCTCTTGAGTCTCAGGAGCTCCTTGGGGGACGAGCCACTAAGTTCGTCCAAACTCGCCTCGGTGTTTACGAACGACTTGGTGTAGAGTGACTTGTAGCCCGAGACGAGCAGCGGCATGAACTGCTCCTGCTTGCTCACGGTTTCCAAATCGGGCACTTGCGTCCCGCAGGCGTCGATGAAGTGGCTCGCGACGAGGTGCAGCCGCTGGCAGTTGAGCGTGCGCAGCGAGACGCACGCAAGCGATTTGTAGATGCTGAAGATGTGCACGGCCGAGAGCACACCAAAGGCGCCCAGTACGTTCACTGTCGACGCGCCGGTCAGCGTCGAGAGTCCGATGCCCAGGCCCGTGCCGAGGATCGACGACGCGATGCTCTGCGAGCCGGCTTTGGCCGTGATGTCGGCCAGGTTCTCCTTCATCGCGAACGAGTTGTGGAAGCCCGCGCGCGTGGCGCTCGCGCTGAGCCACGAGATGTTCTTGGCCACGTTCGCGAGCGACGCCATGGGCAGGAAGTACGCCGGCACGAGCGGCGTGAGGATCTCCATGAACACGGCGGCGTCGAGCGCCACGGCCGAGGCCGTGCGCCAGCGCTTCGGGTCGGCGTCATAGCGGTTGTTCACGAGGCTCGCGAACATGACGCCGCCGAACTGACCCAGGCCGTCCTTCAGCACCCAGTTGACCGCCGCCGCCGTGGGGATCGACCCGGCGCCGAGCCCGATCGCGTACAATAGCGACTGCATCGAGAGCACACCCGAGGCCGCAGATGCGATTGAGCCGACAAAGTACCACTGGGCGTACGGGAAGTAGTCCTTCGAGACCGACGCCTTGGCGTCCTTCGGCAGGAAGAGGTCCCAGAGGAACTCGGCCGCACGCTCCGTCGAATTCTGCAGCAGCGCCTTGGCTTGAGCATCACCATCGCCATCGTCTGGTGCTTTGTTGCCCCAGAGCTTGAGTGTGTGGTCGTGGGTCGTGCGCACGCGGAAGGCGTCCGAGGCGCGGTTGTCGCTGAGCGTGTAGAGGGTGCTACCGTACTTGGCGCCGTTGACCTGCGAGGCGATCGGCTGCTGCTGACCACTGGACGACGATGCGGCGCTGGAGCTGGACGTCGCCGCTGTGCGCTGGAACGTCAGCTGAGCAACGTACGGCTGGCGGCGATGGCTGCGGAGTCGCAGCGGCTGGACGGAGCTGCAGCGAGGCGAGAGAGCGTCTGAAGCGCGCAGCAGTCGCAGCATCGCCATGAGTGCAGGAGAGTGTCGTCGATCGCTGGACGCACGCCCAGCCACAGGTGTCAGTCAGTCACCAGATCTGGATGACCACGCTGAGTTTGTGGTAAGCTGTGATCGATCTAAAAATCTAGGATTTAATATTTATATCCCAAAATATTGTAAAATAGATATGGACATATGCAAAACATTATTAAAATAAATAAATAAATAATTTATTTGAAAAACTGAAGATGCACTTTTGATGGCGACGACTGGCGACACCTCAAGTCGCTTCCCTTTGATCGCCAGTCAGCCAACGCGCCACCACCAGCTATCTTGCCAGCATTCTCCGTTTCTCTCTCTCTCTCTCTGTCTCCAGCCTACACTTTCTTCTTTCTCTCACTCCACTCACAGTTTAGGCGTCGAAATCGAATCTCTTCAACACGAGCTGTGCTTTCACAGCTCTCTCTTTCTGAAGTCTGGCCAGAGAAACAGAGAGAGACCAGACCAGACCAGATTTTACTTGAATCAATTAGCTATCTGTCTTGTTGTTGTTCTCTATGGAAAAGAAATGCCCGCAGGACAGACTTTGTTCAGCAAAATGAGCTTTGCTTCCGCGCTTATTGCCAGAAAAGGAAAGTCGAGCATGACCACAGACAAGCGCTCGATTTCGCTCCATGGCCAGTGGCTCAAATGTCATCAGCAACGCTTTGAGGCCTTGTCTGACGAATTATTGCGAGAAGCGAGCTTTGAGAATCAGTCGCATGATTTCACGCCCAATTGATTCTCCATCGAGTTCTCGTGGCTCGCGCAAAGAGAACGTGGAGAACACAGCGAGAACAAGTGCCTTTTAGCACCAAGAATAGGCAAGAACATCACTTATTCAAGTCTATATATTTGAAATAAACCCGTATACAACAATCATATCAGCCTGTCGTATATTAAGATGACCATACTACCTTCTTAGACCTATGCTCTCATTATTATAGCTCAAATTCGTCCGAAATTAAAAAAGGCAGCGCGCGAAAAAAGGCCAGCCTGATTCTCCATGCTGACGTTACTCTGGCCTGTGACGAAGGTCGATCTGACGCGTCATTCTGTACCCAAGCATTCCCCAGGAGCTACGACCATGCCGCTGCTCTCCCGCTCACCCGCTAGCACTCAAGGTTCATTTCCGAATTGACCCACTAGCACACAGCAAGCAGCAAGCAGCATGGCGTGCCTCTCGTACCAGTCCGTGGTTCCGCCCAGCACCAGCGGCTTCCGCTTCCACCACAACGCGCCCGCGCGCCCCAGCATCAGCACCAGCAGCAGCTTCTCACAGCCACCACCACCGCCGCCGCCGCGCAAGAACCCGTACCGCGTCGTCAAGGAGCTCGGCTCCGGGCTCCAGGGCCGCGTCGTGCTCGCGCTCGACCAGGACGAGAGCAAGTACGTGGCCGTCAAGATCCCCTCCGCGTTTGGTAGCGATGGCAGCGAGTTCGACGCACGCCTGCTCGAGTACCAGGTGCAGTCGATCCTGCGCGAGCGCCGCGCACAGCGTCTCGTAAGCCACGAGAACGTGCTCAAGTTCCTGCGCCTCGTGCCAGGCAAGAAGCGCGACGTGCAGTACGCGGCCATGGTCATGGAGTACGCACCGAACGGCGATTTCTTCGACATCATCGCGGACACGGGCGCGCTCTCGGAGAGCGTCTCCAAGGTCTACTTTCAGCAGCTCCTACTAGGCATCCAGGCGTGTCACGCCGCGGGCATTGTGCACCGCGACATCAAGCCCGAGAACATGCTGCTCGACGAGAACTTCACACTCAAGATCTGCGATTTCGGGCTCGCGCATGTGGCCAGCGCGCGCGGATTCTCCCGCAACGCAAACAAGTCGATGCTGCGCGACGTCTCGGGCACAGCGCTGTACATGGCGCCTGAGGTGCAGAACCAGACGCCGTTCAAGGCGACCCCCGTGGACGTCTGGTCCGCGGGCGTCGTGCTCTTCATCCTGCTCACGAGCTTCCCGCCGTTCCAGCACGCGAAGAAGGGCGACTGCTGGTACGACTACGTCGTGGGCGGCCGCATGGACGTCTTTTGGGACGCGCAGAGGGAATGCGCCGAGGCCATGAGCAGCGATGCCAAGGACCTCATCTCGGGTCTGCTCTGCGCGGACCCAGAGCAGCGCCTCACGGTGGCGCAGGCACTGCAGCACCCGTGGCTGCGCGACGCGCACCTTGTGGACCACCGCGAGCTGTTGAGCGAGATGCGCGATCGCCGCAAGTACTCGCAGAGCTGCCCCAAGATCCACTAAGTACTACGAAGAGAGACAAAGAAAGAGATGCGAGTAACTTATGATCAAATGACAACTAAAGAAATGAAGTAAATAGGATACGACGAATGAGTAGTGTCCATTAAGTTATGACTAAGAAAGCAAGTCAACATGCCAGCTCCTTGTGAACAGATTGCTGGCTTCAACATGCGCCATACGGTCTGGAAGATAATCAAACTGATGGTCCATTCGCAAGAGCTACAAATACGTGTGTGTAGCGAGTGGTAATGCTGAATTTGTGAACTGTTCTGTTCCGCCGCCCAGCTGCTGGCTTCCGCCGCACCATCTGCGACGTGTGATGCCTCTCAAAAACATTGAGCACTTGGACTGGCGAAAGCTTGGCGGCACATGCACGAGCTATCATTCAAGGTCAATGGACACCAACTAGCAGCCTTCATGCTAACCTCCAACAGCAGCTCAATGGAAACTCGATGGTATTCTCAATGGCATCTCTTTCTCTTCTCGTACAATCCCTATAACTTAAACACGAACAATCCTGATCTTTTCTAAACAAACGAAATGAAAAAAAACAAATGGAAAATCACCGACCGACAGCAGCGCAGTGCTCATAAAAATCGCCCATGGATGATGCGTGTGAGTGTGTGGATGACAACCACGTCACACTCGCCAGCGACTCGCGGTCTATGCGGTGGGGTCTGTGCACGCGGGGTCCGCGCCCGTGGACCGGCGGAGGCGCTCGCGGAACTTCTTGATGCTAGGCGTCTGGTTGGAGTAGAGCATGCCCACGAGCGGGTTCTTGAACTTCTTGGGCGCGTTGAAGCTCGTCGAACGCTTGAGCTTGGCCTCCTGGTGCAGCTTGAGCGCCAGCTGCAGGTTCGCGCGCTCCTCTGCGTGCGTAAGTTCCGTGCAGCCATCGAAGAACTTGACGTTCTCCTTCCAGTTCATGCGGCGCCAGAGGTGCAGCGAGTTGGCCCACTCCTTCATGAGGTCGTGGCTCGGCGCCGCGAACTCGAGGATGAGCGTGTCGGCGAGCTTCATCTTGCGCCCCTCGATGCGCAGCACCTCGGCCGTGGAGATCGAGAAGCGGTTCGGTAGCTTGCCCGGCGCCGCCTTCTCGACCTTGACCTTTGTGACGTGGCCCGCGAGCGAGAGCTCGCCCAGGAGCTTACCACCTTTCTCCGAGTAGTACGACACGCGCCCGTCACCAAAGACGCAGAACATGATTGTCTGTGGGGGCCATCAAAAGCATCGTAACGCAAGCGAGTTTGTTAGCACACACGCGTACGTACGCAACGCATATAAGCGAGAGCAACAGCACACGTACCGGCACTTCGTAGGCGGAGGGCCCGCACTTGATCAGATAGCCGTCGCGGTACATCGTCCTGTTCTGTTGGCTAACTCTTCGCTGTGTGGCTGTTTGTAGAGTTGGCGAATGAACGCAGGCAGTGCGTAGTGCTCTTGGCGTCCAGAGCGTGACTGGTGCTGCAGTGGATGGTGTGGTGCGCTCGTCTGCGTGTGAGCGAGTCGCTGACTCTCAGGGAACGTTCGCGAAAGCGGCTTTGACCTGTAGACACCCGCGAGAAGCGTCTTCGTGTCTTCTCGTCGTCCTGTGTCGTTCGTTTAGCGGGCGGGCGCGAATGCGAATCAGACAAACAGACGTGCGCTTGTGCTGTTGACTCGCGCGGGCGGTCGAGCTCTTCGTAATGAACAGATTTAATTCCTTTGTCCCTGCCGCGCTGGCTGACAGACGATCGATCCAGCTCATGCTTCCCCATACGCACACACGACACGACGACACTGGCTGGTGCTCTGTTCCCCAGACCCAGATGATGCGTGCAACAGAGCGCGCGCACTAAAACCAGATGGTACGTACTTAGAAGAAGCAACACAGTAAGTCCATCACATAAAAACCTGACCAATGAAATACGGAGGTCGCATCGATTTACAAAGTCGAAATTGTCCTCTCCAAATCGATAAAGTACCCCCGTAAATCGATACTCTTGTGTGACGGAGGATACGTAAGCAAACAAAACGACGAGCTCCTTGAAGAAGCGCATTCATTATTGGCGTCTCCACCACATCAGACGCACTGTGCGCGCTGCTTCAGTCGCCGCCCTGCACCACCAGCACCAGTCACTAGCCTGTCAAGATGAGCGATGCGCTCAACCCCCTGATGCTCGACGTGGAGAAGTTCTCGCGCTTCAGCAGCAGCACGTTCAAGGCCGACAAGTTCTACAAGACCATCGGCTACGGCTGCGGCTCGCTCGGCCACCTGCTGTCGCTCTACGCACGAAAGGACTCGGATGCCTCCACGGGTCTCAAGGCGCTCTCATCCAACATCGGCATGGCGCGCTTCGTGGTGCGCTTCACGGGCGGCTTCGAGGCCTACGAAGCCTGGAAGAACGGCTCGTGGTGCTACGGCGACGACGACGCAGCCATCAAGCGCCTCGTGTCGCTGCAGGCGCTTTCGATGCTCGTCTACTACCCGATGGAGCACCTTTCCTACATCGGCTTTGTGTACGTGTATACATTGTCATGTGGGGTATTGTTGCGCATTGTGAGCTAACTGTGATGGCGGTATGGCTTGTGAACTTGTATGTTGGTGTGTTCCAGCGCTCCAAAGCTGCTGAATTTCGACGCCAATAGGATCTCGCGCCAGTCGTGTCTGGCCTGGACGCTCTACGTCGTGCTGGACATCTACGCCAACTACCTCCGGTGCGTTATGCTTGCAGCTACAGTAGATCTACGATAATCATTGATTTGTGCTGTTGGAGAGCGATGGACTAACGTACAATGATCCATTTTTGTGTACAGCATCAAGGCGCTGAGTGCGAAAGCGAAGGCGCTCGCCAAGCAAACCGACATTACCGATGACGAGGTACGAATGGAGAGCCAATGTTGCTTGTTGCAGCTATGTGCGGACATTGCATTGTCACGACTGATCGACTTGAATTGTTTTCTTTTGTGAATGAAGCGAAAATCGGCGCTCGCGACCATTAGCAAAAGGTACTGCACTCACTCGTGCATGCTCTTCACTCGCGCGCGTCGATTGCAAAATGGACGCAGTTGCTAACTAACTGCGCTTATTGTGTGCGAATGATATTTCGTTTGTATAGAAAACGCGAGCTCTACTTCGTGCAGCTGCGCAACGCTTGCTTCTTCCCCACGTGCCTGCACTGGTCGCTGGAGAACGGACTCATCCCAGGTACGCTTCTTATATTGCACGTCACAATTTGTGATGCCATTTGAGATCTCACCGCTGTATTGTTGGCTGTTTTCCATCACAGAGTCGATGGTGCAGTTCCTCTGCTTCACGGAAGCCTCGCTCGGCATCTGGCGCACCTGGATCAACTCGAGTTAAGTCCGTCACCGTCCATCCACGCGCGTCCTGTAGCTACAGTAGTGTCAGCTCAGCGCCGACATGCGTGTTCCCCAATAAAGAATATATGCTATTGTCATCCTGTCATCTCGCATCCATCCAACCATGGCTCACGTTAATAAGAAGCCCCTTGCATCTCTATCGCATTCTGTTAAGTTAGTCTTCGTGCTCTCCCTTTTCATCCTCGACTTGCTGCTTGGAGGACGAGATGTTGCCCGCGATACGGTCCTCCCAGAGCGACGAGGCCTTGAACTTGATGCTGCCGGTCTTCTTGTCCACGTCAAAGCGCCCCACGCCACTGAAAGACGCCGTACCGGTCTCCTGCAGCGACTTGGTCCAGACGTTCACGAGCTCTTCGGTGATCGCGCGCACGTGCACGCCGTTCAAGCGCTTCTGTGGCGTCGCCTGCTGCGCCACGCGCTGCAAATGCTTGAGCAGCTGCGGCTTGTTCATCCTTCCTCGCGCTTCTGCTTGTTGCTTGGCTTTGGAAGTGAAGAGCTCAAATTGGTAACGACCACTGCGCGTCACGAGACCCCTTCTAAAATGATATTGAATAACAAGGATTCGCTTAAAGAGGTCGCTGAGAAGGTTATTCACTTAGAGGCGTCTTGTATTCACTTATAGAGGTAAATGGCATCTTGCTGTTCGCACACCTTTACGAGCATACGCCTCTTCATCACGTGAGCCCCGAGCGCCTCGACGAGCTCATGACCATAGCCGTCAGCTCAATAGTGAGCTGCTCGATTAGCTAGCAGCTGCGCTTGTCACCAGCGCTTGACTGCTATTAAATACAGTAGAAACCTTGCGGCCAGCTGCTTGGTGCATTGACGCGGAGTTTGTGGAGACAGTGTTCATGATGGAGAAGCGAGGGCAGCGATGCAAAATTTCAAGTCTACGGCTCTTTATTAACTGTACGCAGCTGAGCAATGGTAGCCATTCACAGTGTGCTGGTGAGGAGCTCATTTGCCAATTGGTGTCGCTCCACCCACGCGTCTATTGAGGAACCCGCGTTCTTCTCTATCTCTCTACCAGCAGACCCCAGAGCACTGAGCTAAATTTCAGTTGCGATGCTCTATGCGAGAAGCGCTCGCCTACTTCTTGTTCTCTACTTTGCCGTAGCACAGGTGTCGCCCGCGATTGCGCGCTCAGACCCGTCGCTCTTTTGGGGACCAGTCACGACAGCCCCGCCTCCCGCTGTCAGCAGCAGCGAGACGCCGACGATGGCGCCAGTCGTGCCTTCCAGTGCTCCAGCAGCTGATCTAGTGCCTACCCCAGCACCAGTGTTGCCTTCCAGTGCTCCAGTACTTGACTTGATACTGGCTCCGACA
The DNA here is from genome assembly GCA_023334315.1 of Globisporangium alternatum. Lineage (NCBI taxonomy): Eukaryota > Oomycota > Peronosporomycetes > Pythiales > Pythiaceae > Globisporangium > Globisporangium alternatum. The sequence goes on from JAASGT010000683.1 coordinate 13,736, forward strand.
TCTGTACCACCTCCAGCGATTGCAGCTCCAGTTCCAGCTCCAAGTGCTGACGGTGGGCCAATCACGACGGAAGTTGACCCAGAAAAGGATTTTGGTCCGATTGCTGGAGGTGGTGGCGGCCGCCCTACGTTACCGCTGCCCGTTCCAGCACCAACGCCTGAAACTCCAGCTCCAGTTGCGGAGACCCCAGCTCCGTCTGTAGAGACTCCAGCTCCAGTTGCAGCTGAAACGCTGGCCCCAACCACCGTCACTGATCCAGCCACAGCTCCAGATGCGATTGCTTCGAGTGAAGCTCCAGTTTCAGCAGCCCTAAACACTCCAGTCGAAACGCCTGTGGTGTCAGCATCCGACGAGACTATGGCTGACAATGGTGCACCGCTACCGTCTCCAGATAGTGACGCAGTTGGTGCTCCTACTGGTACTGTAGCAGTCATGGTGGATCCTGAAGCAGCAGATGACGAAGCGCCCGTCGAAGAGGCTCTGAGCCCTGATACGGATGAGCTTCTTCCATCTGACGATTCAGGCTTCGTTGGGATTGATGAGCAGCCGCAGGCAGTCCCAGACCAGCCAGTTGTCGACGGACAGGCAGACGAAGCAGTGGAGCTTCCGGTTATCGAGTCGAGTAACTCCGCACCGTTGACGCCAAGTCCTGAGCCAGCAGGTCCCGAAGCCACTCAAGCGCCACAGACGACTCCCACGAGAGCTCCAGTGGTTCCTCCACCTCAGGTCGTGACCGGCACGGCCGCGAACGGCTCGCTCACGAGCACCGTGATCTTCAGCGATGCCAACATCTTGACGCCACACTCGTAGAGCTTCACTTTGATCATCAATGGCGCCCCATGTGCTGCGTGGGAGTATCTGTGTGCGTAAGTTTGTGGCCAAGTGATTGCATGTATTGTATCGTTGTAGAGGAGCTCGTGGTGGAGAACTAGATGAGCTCACTGTGGAGCAAGCACGTAAAAATGAATCACATACCGATGTCATTGCTATAGACCTTCCTGTTTGCTTCTTGCTCCGACCATCTCCCATTCCACTCTGTCAACGCCCCCGCTTCACTCAGCCAGCTGCAAGTTGAGCCGATTCAGGATAGCACAATGGCGTTGCACCCTGGGCTACTCCGTCGAAGCCAGGCTCGCCATCACTCGTCTGCTTACTTGACAAACTCCCACTTGTTGACCATCATCTTGGAGATGCACTGGAGCGCCTGCTTCTGCACCTCCGGGTTCTCGTGGGTCATGAGCTTCATCGCGACCTTCTTGGCGCCGAGGCGCTTCACGATGTGCTTGCCGTTCGGGTAGAAGCGCACGAACTCGCCCAGGTCGAAGAGCGCCACGGCCACGGTCTTCGGATCGTCAGACTCGAGCAGGTCGATCAGCAGCCTGTGCGTACATCCGCGACTTACATGTGTCAGCAATCCCGTAGTGGTTTGATAACCCTCCACTGATTAACAATACTGAACAAGACACAAGCGTACCGGATGAGCTCAAACTCCTTGCTCTCGAAGGAGCGGACGTTCTCCTTCCAGAACTTGTCCGTGTGGAGCAGACCCCAGTTCAGGCGGCCTGTCCGAAGCTCCTTCTCGTAGCGCTCCATTGTGCTGTAGCCACACAACACACAGCGTTAGCAAGTGAATGCCACATACCATAGTGAAATTATGTACAATAACGAACTTGAGCTCCTTGTATTCGCGGATGAGCACGTCACGGATCGTTTGGATGCCCTTGGTGATGTCCTCGTCTGTCCACTTGCGCTCGCGCATGTTGTTCAGGATCTTGAGCAGCCCGCCGTCGATCATGCGCTCGTTAAAGTGCCCGCTGAGCTTCCCGAGGAGATTCTGAAGCCATGCAAACACACAGAGAGTAGCAACCATGAGCCTCAGGACAGTAATGAAAGCTTAGATCACATCACAAACCCAAGCGCATCATACGCCTACCTGGAGCGTCTCCAGCGCGACGCGCACGACTTTCTCACGCGGAGCCGCGCTTACTTGAAGAATCAGCAGGTCCAGCACGCCCGTCGTCGCGAACTTCTCGATCGCGTCGTCGCTGAACGAGAGCGTCCAGAGGATGAACGTGAGCTGAATGAAAAACACAAGAGAGACACGATTCGTTTACTCAGGTCTCAAGTAAGCAGGCAGCATGCTCAGTGGTAGAGGTACGTACCTCATAAGCAAGCTGCGCGCGGTTCTGCGAAGCTCTCAGCAGCTCGGCGACGCTGTGGACCGTGGGGATTTGTCAGCACCACCACAGTCAGTCACTTTTGTGAAGATATATGATGACACACCACAGAACAGAGAGGAGATCGAAGACGTACGGTCCGACGCCGCCCTGCTTGACGAACACGGTGCGCGACTTCTGGTGGCGCAGCAGCACCATCATGGACGAGACGGCGGCGCGCGTGACGTTCGCACGGTTCGGGTCGTTATTGCCCGGCGCGAGCTTGAGCGCTGCCACAGCCCACTGGCACAGCGCGTCCACGTCTTCAAAGCGAGGACGCACGCTATTGTGATTAACAACAACATTCAAGCAATGGTAGATGAGTCCAGCATTCTGCCAACACACTGTACAAAAGAGCGACTCACGTGAGAAAGAGCGCAAGCAGACGACTCGCAGCGTACTGCACGTAACCCGTGTCGTTGCGGATCATGCGCAGGAACGGCGCCGCGTCCACCGCTTTGCCGTCGTCCGCAAAGTACACTACACGCTTGCGCAGGCGGAGGCCGTCTGATCATGCATGGTGTCCGCATTAGCGCTAGTGATAGAGACCCAGTCTAAAGACAAAACACATGTGGTTCATACCCGGGAGCAGCTCCTCCATGCGCGCGAGCGTGTACTTGATCACCGTCGGCTCGGTCACGTTCTTGATGAGCTTCAGCAGCGCGGTCGCGAGCACTTTGCCCGAGTCTGTACGTAGTCATAGGAAGTCCAAAGAGAGATGGTAAGCATCGATACAAACAGGTCGATGAACAAAGCAAGCAAGCAAGCAGCGTACCGATGAGGAAATCGTCGATCGCGTTCGCCTGGAAGTACAGCAACTGCATGGATTACTCAGGGGAAAGCGAGCCAACTCCGCACGCGGTCTCGAGGGTGCATTGCGCGTAACAACATGTAATCACAACATATACACAGCGAGCTCTACGCACATTGCCGTCCTCGGCGCCGGGCTTGGCGATCGTCTCGATCTCCTTGAGCGCCGAGATCTCAAGCTTTTCGAGCGAGAAGCCGCCCGCACTAGCATGTTATCACGACACATCCATGCACACATACGCATAAGTATCCACCGTCATCGGTTGCTCTTATAGAAAGCGTGGGATATCTCGCGCAACGCCTGCTGAGACGATCGCCTACCGTGTGTACGTGGCCCAGTTGATGTCGCGGAAGCGGTGCAGCGCCTCCTCACGCGCGAGCACCACGTCGAGCGTGCCACTGCCCGGGCCCCCTCCGCCCATGTTGATCGCCACGTGGCCCTTGTCCATCCTGTCTGCCGGCTGCTGGTTAGTGATGCAGTCCGTCGGTCGCTTGAAGCTCTTCGCCGCTTCTCCGTTCTCTTCTTTTGCTGCTGCTGATTAGATCGCGGCCGATTGCGTGTGTTGCGGTAACCAGAACAGTACTTCGCTATTGTTGGGACGACATTTTGCAAAAGCGCTATTTTGACTTCTATTTGTATAGTTCTATTCTCCATACTTTATCCAAGTTTCCTCGAGCCGTTTCCCCCTCAGACATTCAGCATTTGCCATTTTGAGCATCAAACCAAACTTGGGAAGCAAGATGAGCGGCGTCCTGAAGAAGCGCATCTTGTTCGTGCTGGGCGGCCCTGGCGCCGGCAAAGGCACGCAGTGCAGCAAGCTCGTGGAGAAGTACGGCTTCGTGCACCTCTCGGTACGTCCCTCATTATGTCTTGAGTGCTGTGTGCATGTCGTTATGGCTCGCTCAAAGCCAAGAGCTCCTTTCACTGACATGGTGTGACTAACGCTCTCTCACTTTTCTCACAGGCGGGCGACCTGCTGCGCGAGGAGCGCCAGTCGGGCTCGGCGAATGGTGAGCTGATCGACCGCATGATCAAGGAGGGACAGATCGTGCCGGTGAAGATCACGCTGACGCTGCTGCAACAGGCGATGGTCAAGAGCGGCCGCGATCTCTTCCTCATCGACGGTTTCCCGCGCAACTTTGACAACCTGCAGGGCTGGAAGGAGGAGATGGGCGAGGACGAGTTCCAGGTCGAGGGCGTGCTCTTCTTCGACTGCCCCGAGAGTGTTATGGAGGAGCGCCTGCTCGAGCGTGGTAAGACGTCCGGCCGCACGGACGACAACGCCGACGCCATCCGCAAGCGCTTCCACACGTACCTCGAGTCGACCATGCCGGTGATCGAGTACTACCAGGCGCTCGACAAGGTCTTCAAGGTGGACGCCACCCCCAGCCCGGACGAGGTCTTTGTGGCCACGCAGGTATTCATCGACCAGATCGTCAACGTCGAGTAAGCTCACGAGCCTAAATACTCAGCCAACATCAAGATCTGGTTACTAAAGCGCCACATACCAACACACACATAGTAGATAAATGCACCAAGAACGCGCATGAATAGAGGGAGTATAAAGCCATCCCTCAGGCGTCCATGCAAACGCATATGCCTGCCTGCTCTTGTAGGAAGATAAGATGCTCCAAGCCAAAAGGCGTACTTACTGATATATGAGTGCGCACCTTCTTGTGTTCTTGTACGGGGAGATTTCCGTGTCGCCTCCATTTTGATTGAGGCAACCAACCCGAGGGACGCCTCAGAAGATCGCCAAGTTACCAAGAGTTACCAAAGTACCAACATGACAAGTGAGCGACCTATTTTGGGTCGATACTCTAAGAGCACCTGACAACCTCGGAGTAGGCATCCCCGGGACCGGAGCTCTAGGAGCTCGGGTGAGTATACGTTCGTTCTTGAGATAGATGT
>JAASGT010000684.1:0-18672 GCA_023334315.1 Globisporangium alternatum
ATAATGCGCTCGAGTTACGCTGAGAACTCGACTCCTTGCCGAGCACAACCTGTCATGGAGACGATCGATCTCGAAGCATGTAGCAAATTCGCAAATGTTAGTCGTCAATGCTTTCGGCGTCACCAGCTTAGCACGTGTCCTACTGAAAAGTTAAGCAAGTTCGTCAACTGTATCCGCATGTGTTGCCATCACTGCTGTTAATTGCTATTGAATAGAAGGAGTGTTCACGAATCTTATCTGCAGTGGTCATCACCTTCTCTGAAGCTCGGTACTTACTGTATCCACTCACAGTCTTCCAGCTTCATTGTTTCTTTTGTCAAGAATCTTGCCTCATGCGCTGGCTGTGCCATTCTCTTGAGCAGACGCAGACTGACCATTACACCTTGATGGCTTTCGGCATCAGTTTGGCGTTCTGTGAGGCTTTACTGAATTGGTGATAGCGTTTATATCAACGGACAGCACACATGTCGTAAAATGCGACCTTTTGTGCGTACTCCTTCCTCCTCACTTCTGAATTTACCAGCAGTAGCAAGAACGAGAAGCCATGGGGAAATAACAACGTTGTGGTACGCTGTGCTGGGGACGCCTTCCATCTTCCCCGTGCAGATCAAGCTGAGCGCGACCGTCTTCGAGCTGCAGGAAGCCATCGTCGCCTATCCCAGCGTTCGGGGCTTATGCCACGCATCTGACGCGTGTCTGTATCTCGCAACGGATGAATGCGGCAGGTGGTTTTGTGACGATGACACGATCGAAGCGGTCAGAAGCGGGCGCATCACCAGTATTGGACGCGAGCGCATGAAGCCGTGGGCCACGCTTGCCGATTCGTACTTTGGAGCAAATTTCAAGACAGAGGATGGCGACATCCACATTCTGGCGAAGCTGATGCCGAATGTCATCAGATTTCCTAGAGCACCTCGTGGTAACGTGAAGGTGCCGAAGCCTCCAGTGCAGACATCCGGCACCGGAAATGGCCACGCTGGTACTCAAGAATTACGGAAGTGTGGGTGGCAAGCAAATACGACGGGTACGAAATCGGGTACGTCTACCTGCGATTCTTTGGTGTCTTGTCCGAGTGGCAAATCTGACTCGAACGATGTGACTTCTCTTGTGGTTGTGCATTATACAGTAGTTGATCACTCGACGAACGGCGTTGGCGACGTTGCTGGGTGGCTCCGCTTCTTGCTGAGCTGCTTGCTTCCAAATTTCGCGGGCATGTCGAAGAAGTTCGTTTGAGAAGCGATGGAGCACGTTAGTTCCACTCGACTTCGCAGTTTCTTGCTTGTTTGGAGTGGATCAGTAGTTTGAATTGATGTCATCACTGTTTCCAGCTAGTAAAGAAGCCTAAGGTGTTTTCAGCTACGAAACAATGTGAATGCTGACGATGTCTTTGTTCAGCCAACTCTCGCCGCCTGAGGTTGTCCAGTACTCTCCTTAATGGAAGATATACCAGCCACCGGCGCTTTGGTGAATACCAGGCCTTTGAAAATGTCGATCTCCTCGGTCTCTGGCTCCCCAACACAGGGCTTCACCCCATTCTTCTCGTACTTGTAAGCTTCCGGGTGCAGCTCTTCGTCCTTCTCTTCTTCCTCGTCATCGTCGCTGGTGATGGAAATGGTTTCTTCAATCACGCTCAGCTCATGACTGAGATCCTCCGGTGAGGAGAACGAGATCTCAGGCTGGCGAGGCTGCAGTCTCTCGAGGCACTCGACAGAGCGGGTCTCGTCGCTTTTCGTGTTTCCGCTACGAGCGGCCACCAGCTTTCCATCTCGGCTCCAGTTCTTCGAGGCCTCGCGCATCGTCCTGCGCTGCGTCTCGTGCTGTTTCCAGAGCGAAACCGGTGCAGTTCGAATAGAGTTCCCGATCACAATCTGCTTGGTTTGTCGACCGCTATCAGAACTCTTGTTTAGCGCATGGTGGGCATTGCTGCAGAGATCGCGAAGGTCGTCGACACGCATGGGCGCTTTCACCAGCACCCTCAGCAGCTTGAGCTTGGCGGTGTCCACGAGTCGAGAGATGATCGCAGTGGAGCACGTGATCTCGTCCTGCAAGCTCCAGTTCGTGGCCACTTCTTCGCAAAAGAGCTCGTCGAAGAGCAGAAAGAGCAGCGAGAAGAGTTGGAAGAAGCTCGCGTCGCTCTCGAGCACCTGCCAGTAGAGCGTCCGCGTGACGGGGAACTTGCCCGACTCACCCTCTTCGTCCACGAGTCGGAAGATCTCGCACAGCGCGCGCGCGACCGCCAGCGCCGCCTTCACGAACGGGTACCCGCCCCGCGCGCGCTTCATCATCGCAGCCTCGCCTGGGTAGCTCTCGACGAAGAAGAGCAGACACTGTAGTCCCAATTCGCCCATGCCGCGAAGATCCTCAGCGGGGTTGTCGCTCGAGAATCCCCCAACGGAGTGCCAGAACGGGCTCTTGCGAGCGAACGCTGGGGATCTCTGCTTGCTGCTGAAGCTCAGGTCCCAGTAGCACTTCAAGAGCGCCAGATGCTGTTGTCATAGTCCGCACAGTTCATTAGACCTATCGAGCCTCATCGACAAGCAGGATGGGTGAGAGCGGGTCACTCGCACCTCTGGCGACTCAACGAGTCGTGTGTAGAGCTTCTTCTGCAGCTGATAGAGGATCAGCAGCTCCGTGTCCGTCGGGCGACGCGCGAACGCCGTCGCCGCCGTCGCGAGCTCGCGGCCGCTTTGTTGGTTCCCCATTCTTGTCTTGCTCGCGTCTCTTGTCGCAGAATGTCTGACTGACTGACTGGCTCACAAGGCAGGATCTTTTGGCTCTTGGCTCGAAAGGACGCGACCGTACGAACTGCGTTAGGTGGAAAGATCTGTGCATTTTTGGCTCAGCTACTACTTACTTACATGGCAATAACATCGAGCCGCATTGCGACCCATTCACTCACTCCACTGCACACTGTGTAACTTAGAGGTCTTCGAGCTTGAACGTGATGAACTTCTTCGAGTCGAGGCGCTTGGCGAGGTGGTGGCCCAGCGCACTCGCGGGCGTGTAGAAGCCGCCGGTGACGCCGTCACCGTTGAGCTCACCCTTGGCGAGGCAGAACGCGCACTCGCTGATGAGCTTGCTCGTGAGCGAGTAGCCCGGGTCACCCGAGCCGACCGTCGTGGCCTTGATCACGGCCTTGCCGTCCGCCTTGTAGCCCACGGACTCGGCGATGAAGAAGCCGTTCTTCATGACCTCCTCAGATGGGCCCTCGCCTGGCGATGGGCCAATGCGCTTGAGCAACGCGCGTGTGAGGCGGAAGTACAGCAGAATGCCGAGAAGGCCCAGACCCACGGTCGCGAACAGGTTCTTCCAGTAGCCGCCGACCGACTGGCGTTCGCGGTAGACGAACTTGTCGCCGTACAGACCCTTGAGCAGGAAGTTGGAGCGGTGCACGATCGCCTGGTTCACTGACCCGCCAATAAAGAGCGACGACCACTTCTTGAGTACACTGTCGTATTCGACCTTGGGGCTCGCTGAGTTGGACTTCACGAGCGAATTCGAGACCTTGTCGCTGCGCGTCTTGTCGTCAGTCAAGAAGAACGGGTTGCGCGAGCGCTTGAGGTCCGTGGCCGACGAGGTCTCCATCATCGTGAACACACTCGCGAGGGTACCACCGCTGGCCGCACCCTTCAGCTTGGTAAAGTACAGCTCGACCTTGGACGTCGACGACTTGTGCTTCTCCTTGATGGCGTCCGTGACGAGGAACGTCGTGATGTCGGACGGGATCGACTCAAAGCCGCAGCAGTTGACGAGGATCGCGCCGGTCTTCTGTGCAACCGCCTGGTACTTGCCCACCATCTCCTCGATCCAGAGCACCTCGCCCGTGAGGTCGCAGTAGTGCACGCCGTTCTCAGCGCACGCCTTGACGAGTAGCGAGCCATAGAGCTTGTAGGGCCCCACGACGGACAGCACGACCTTGGTCTGCTGCACCATGGCCACGAGCGAGGCCTCGTCGCTCGAGTCTGCGATCACGGTCGGCACGGCGTCGATCACAGCGGCGTCGATCGACGGCACCTTGGCCTTAAGCGCCTGCTTGGCTGCGTCCAGCTTGCTCTGGCTGCGCGCTGCGAGCGCCCACTTGAGCGCCTTGGGCGCACCCACGGCGGACTCCTGCTCCTGCAGTAGGTAGCGTGCCACGATTGCGCCCGTGAAGCCCGTGGCGCCGAAGACGATCAGGTCGAATTGCTTGGAAGGGCCGGCCATTGCTGTGTGTGAGGTGGCGAGTTCGAGAATGAATGAACTTGTGCAATATGAAACATTGTGCGCAAAACAAGGGTCACAGTTAACGGTACCGGATAACACAGGTGACAGGGCCCCTCTGTTGTTAGTAAATCAGTTTACAAAACAACGCCGACATTCAAATCAAATCGGATTAGAGAGATGCCGAGAAAGACAGATCTCCCAGCTCTGGTTTCGTAAACAAAGAAATTCGAAGACGAGTAAACAACAATGATTAGCTTATTCAATGTACATTGTTGCTGCTTTCAATTCACAATGCATTTTGCAATGCAATGCACAATGCAATAATCCAATTTTTAGCCAATCAGACTTTTTATAGATTTTAATAATGACCAATCAGAAAATGCGTTCACCCCTGTTGTAATCCCGAGCGTTCTCTTTGCATACAAACATCAAGTCAAAAAGTAATTGGATACAAACGGCAAGTTGTTTCCAACGATTCGGGATATGTCCAATGCAAAAGCGAGCGCCACATTTCCGAACACCACGCAGAAAGCACCCCTTACGAGCAAGGCCTGAGCGGACAGATCCCCGCGGAGCCCGTGGCGTCGCTCAAGTCGGGCTACGTGTTCGAGAAGGGCCTGTTGCTCAAGTACCTTGCGGTCAACCAACAGTGACAGGTTATATAGTTGCGCAGTCTCCTTTCTTCAAGGGGACATGTAGCTAGCTCATTGAAAGCCTAGAGGCCTCAAGGTGCTCAAACTTGACGATTACAGTACACAAGTGCGTCTCCAACTACTGTACTAGCTTTACTTTAGATATCAATGTCATACAAAGCGGTCTAAACTCGAGTCTCGAGCTCGTATGAGGCGACTGTGCTCGGCGATGCCGTGTCGACTGCCTTCGTCAGGTCCTGGGGCGTGGCCTCAGCTTGAAGGCGCGCATTTTTGCGTCGCTGGCAGTAGAACCCGCCAACCCCCAGTAGCAGAATGACCGCGACGCTCAACACGATCACGACGATCAGTGTGCTGGAGTTGCTGGTGCTAGTGACCCCATCGCCACTAACGACTGAGCCTTCAAAGGCGTCTGTGGTCAGAAAGAGCAGCTCCGAGACCTCTGTGACCGTGACAGCGTACGATGGGATACCACCGACGCCATACGCGATGCTGAGCTTTGAGAGGTCTCCACTGTTCTGCACGTATGCCACGAGCGTGTCCATGGCCGTGGTGGTCTCGTTCTTGTGAAACTTGTCGATCGGCGAGCGCCAGAGGCTTCCGTGGGCGCGGTAGTTTGGCGTGAAGAGCGCCTTGTTCGTGCCGTTCAAAGCTGCCAACAGGCGATCGGCGTACTTCTGAGGCGTACGCGCGTCTGGCTGACTGCTGATCAGCAGCACACTCGCCTTGGTCGGGATCGTCGCCGCAGCGTTCCAGTACTTGTCCTTCTTGTACGTGATCGCAGAGGATGATGAGGTCGTCGTGAGGTTGGATGATCCAGTACACGCCATCGAGCTCTCCTTCGTGAAGCTGCAGTATGCGGCTACCATTTTTGAGCCGTCGCCACCATCGCTGAGACTCATGATCGAGTCTTTGGATCTGGCGCTCATCACTTCGGCACTTGGCGTGGGGGATTCCCACATCTCGGAGAACGTGATGAGTCGATAGAGCAGCGACGCTGTGTACTCACTCTCGTCAAACTTGGCGCGCAACTGTGGGAGGCCACGCTGCAGGAACTGCGTAAGAACTTCGTGGTCGGCGTCGGTACAGCGGTTCATGCGGTACACAAAAGCCGGGATGAGGCCCTTTGCGAACTCGTCCACGTACATCTCGGCCAGGAACATGCGCAGCAACTGAGCGAAGAACTGCTGGCGGCTCAGCTGGGTACCGGTGGTGCCAACAAACGAAGCACACTTGAAGTCGAGGCCCGCGCCAAAGTCCGAGTACATCTTCTCGAGCATCGCTCTCAATGACACGGTCGCAAACTTGCCAAAGCAGTTCACGGAACCGGCACACGCGTCGATGAGCTGATCAGCGACGTCGCCAAAGTCCGTTGCGGCATTCGACTCGTACATGAAGTCGCTCAGACTCGCGCCCGAGGTCGTGCGCACCGCGTCGAGGACGTACCCGGAGATGCCCACCGGGTTGAGGTGCAGAAGGCGCTCGGCGACCACCGATCCGTAGCTCACGCCGTACACGAAGCTCTTGGCACTGCCGTGGTATTTGGCGATGAAACTAGCCACGTCCGAGGCGGCGCTGGTTACCGAGAATGCCGAGAGGTCCTTACCAAACTTTTGCTCGAGCTGCTGAGCGCAAATTACGACTTGGACTCCGGTAACGCTGGCGGCTGGGAGCGGCTGGGAGGTTGTAGCATTCAGACACTCGAAGCGCGTGCTCAACCCGCTGCCGCGCTGGTCCATGGTGTAGATATGAGCGCTGCCGTTGAGCTTGGCGTACAGCGTGCTCATGGCTTCGCTAACTATCCATCAGAAGCATCACACAGCCACACAAGTCCAGTCAGTTTACAGAAGCATCTATCGAGTCCTCACGGTCATGACAGGTTGTAAAGTAGGCTGAGTAGGTTGCAACGTACATCCTGTCGAGGTGGTCCCCGCACCACCCTGGAGAAGCCAGACGCTCGGACTCGACGCCACTGCGTTAGTTGCTCGGATGCGCCGAAGATACACGTTGACGCTGCGATTCTGCGCGTCTTCGCAGACGCCAGCGTGGCACAGCGGCGCCGCGAACGTCGTGCACTCGGTCTGGACCACGGCGTTCACGATGACGTTGGAGATCGTACCGCAGTCGACCCACGCAAGGTCGCCCACCGCAATGGCTTGCGAACCCGAAGATGACGAAGAAGCAGCTGCAGCAGCAGCAGCGTGTGAGCTGGTGGCGAGTGCTGCAAGAGCGCAGAGCGCGAGCGAGCGGCGGAAGTGGCCGAGGAGAACCATGTCGGTGGTGAAGAAGGTTGAGGAGCCTTGCTTGTAGGAAGGCAAATTGGGAATGCGCTCAAAGCGAACTCAGCGAGCGGAGTGCGTGGCGAGGCTTCAGATTTTCTGTCGCCGACGAGTCCAACGCGAGGACACGAACCAGCAGAGGTGGTACTCGAATTGTGCCAAGGATTCTGTGGAGATAGTAGCTTCCCTATATATTATAAAACCTCTTTCGTTAGCTTCATTGTTGTGTTGTAACCTGAGTGGTACATATATAGAGGTATTTATAGTGGGTATATTCATTATTTAGGGGGAAGTCCAAGTCTCAAGGTCAAGGTCTCGCAGTGGGACCCGCAAGTGCTGTAACGTTCTCATCTCCAGCGAGTGCTGTCCATTGAAATCACGGCTCCTGCAGTGAGTCCAATTGGAGGCCAATACGACTCGAGAGGGGGTGGGTAGTTGACAGACGATGAAATGGGTATATCGTGTGGTTCACGGCTCTTGCGTTGTGTCCACTGCACATGGTTGCTACCTTTTGCTTCTTGTACTATCGATACTTGAGACTTTGCACCAAGTTTGCATGGTTGACTATTGTATGTGCACTGCGCTGTCTTTCGGTGTCAGGTAGTAGACTACATCTGGAGATGGTTGGCCCTAACAAGCGTTCAAGAGTTGAGTTGTCATACAAATGTATATTAACAGAATTAAACTCAAAATTAGAGCTATGAGCATTTCGTTCACCGCCTCGGGCACTACTTATTTCGCTTTGCCCTTACACCCGCGAATCCGCTGGAACAAAGCTCGTCGCGTTCGTGGGCGATCCCTGGGCTGTCGCTCCTGCCTGAGTTGCCTGGGCAGCAGCACGTGCTCGACGCGCCTTGAGCTTCTTGCGAAGGTAGATGGCCAGACTCAAGGCCAGGATGCCGCCGACCATGGACACGATGATGAGCGGCGACTTGAGCCCAGTCGAGTAGTAATTGTAGAAGCCGTCGTCGTAGATGTCGTTCTGGATCATAAAGAACGTGTGCATATACATTGTGTCCGCATCGAGGTTGGACATTATGCTGTTGGTGTAGCCCACACAGGTCTTGTCGAGCTTGGCGAGGTCGCCAGCACCGGTCACGTACGAGGCGATGATCGTGACGGCGCAGTAGGGACGAGACGAGCCCGAGTAACTGTTGTACACCGCGTTGAAGAGCGCGCCGTGCGGCGTGTACTCAAACGCCACGAGCTCCTTCTTCGAGCCGTCGAGGGCTGTAAGCAGCCGCTCGGCGTACTTGTGCGGCGTCTGCGGGTCCAGTTTCCCGCTCAGGATCAGCACGCTCGCCTGCGTTGGGATCTTGGCCGCGACGTTCCAGTACTTGTCCTTCTTGTACGTCAGCGCAGGTCCCGAACCGAGGCTTGAGGCGTTCACCAGCGAAGTACAGGAGGCCGAGGTGTCCTTTGTAAACGCGCAGTACAGCGGCAAGGTGGCTGCGATGGGGCCCGTGCTGACCTTGGCGCTCGTGAACCGAGCCAGCATGGTGGCCATATCGGGCGTAGGCGACTCCCACATCTCGGAGAACACGATCAGGTAGTACTCGAGAATCGATACGAGTGCGTCTTCTTCATTCGGCTCGGACATCACCTGGGTGAGAATGTTCAGAGAACTGGCGAGAATCAGCCGGTCATCCTTGCTGCAGCGGTCTAGGCGGTAGACGAACACTGGGATGTACGAGCGCGTGATCGTGTTGGTGAAGAGCTTGCCGAGAAATCGGCGCACATAGTAGGACGCTGGGGTCAACGTGGTCGCGTTCGGGTCAAAGGTGTTAGTGACCCACTTAGCGCACTTGGAGTTCGAATTCTTGTCCAGGTCCGCAAGGACACTCTTGAGAACGCTCCCAACCGACTTGGAGCCAAACTTCTTGATGGCCTCCGGGGCGGTGTCCTTGGTTAGCAGGTCGAAATAGCGGCTGGCCACTTCGTCAAAGTTCGTGTCCCAATTGGACATGTACATGGCGTCTTTCACGTCTGCACCGGAGGTCGTGCTCACGCCGTCGAGGACGTATCCAACGATCTCCTTGGTGTCCAAGTGCATAAGGCGCTCGACGAGCGCTGAGCCATAGCTCACACCGTACACGAACGTCTTGGAGCCGCTCTGGTACTTGGAGATGAAAGTCGAGATGTCCGTGGCCGCACTCGTGACGGAGAACGCCGCCATGTCACCGTACTTGGTCTGGAGCTCCTGGGCGCACTTGGCGAACTCGGTGATGTCAATGTCGCCGCCCATGGGGGACCCACTCGTGGTCGCCTGAGCGGCCACGCAGTCGAGAGCGTTGCTGCGACCCGTGCCGCGGTGGTCCATCGTGTAAACGTTCACGAGGCCCTTGAGCTCTACGTAAAGCGCGCGCATGCCGTATTCCACTGCACAAGGCACACATAGAGATCAGTTACCCCTAGCTCAACAGCGATACAGTAACCTCACAGACAAATAGACAACAACGTACTCGTAGGCGACGCGTAACCTGGTCCACCCTGGAAGAACCAGACGTTCGGCTTGGACGCAGGGTCCTTGATTGCGAGCACGCGCTTCACAAACACGTCGACCGTGCGGCCCTGCGAGTCTTCGCAGATGCCCGCGTGGCACAACGGCGCCTGGTACTGCGCGCACTGGGCGTTCTTCGCCGCTTGGCTGACCGCAATGGCGTCCTTGTCATAGTTGCTGGAGGAGATACTGCCGTAGACCGATGGGTCGAAGCCGCCGTACTCGAGGAAGCTGTCCGCGATGTTCTTCTGGTCCTTGAACGTGACGGGCGAGCAGTTGAACCAGCCAATGAGGCCGTCTGCGGCGGCAGATCCAACGGTCGAGTTGCCTGTGGCCGTCGTGCCCGAGCCGCTCGAGTCGGCGCCGAGGACAAAGTGATGCGATTGTTGTTGGGCTGTGACCAGCAGCGTGAGCGCGAGCAGCGGGGCTCTGGTGAATCGGAACGCCATCGTCAGGTGCGAGCGAGGCGGCAAAGTTGTGAATGAGCGTAGGGGACTCAAGATCGAGTGCTTTTGAGCTCCAAGGTGATTTTGCGTTGTGGGTGCAGGAAGATGCTCGCCCCGCAAGGCTGGATGGATGGATTCTGGATCACACGAGGTCCAGGGGCAGCCGCATGACCTCCGGTTTGTGTATATGGGGATGAGCAGCTACAGAAAAGCAGCAACGTCGTGGGATTAATAGTCGACGAACGTGTGGTTGTGGGTGCGTTTCCTTGATTCGAAAAACGATATATATGTACAGCGTGCTTGCTGTTATAAGCTACATACTTTGTTTAAGTGTATCGCGCTGAGTGAGCTCATTTGTGGGACAAAAAGACAAAACAAATCAGCTTGTGTTGCCCATCTCCAGTCCCTTTTTCTCTTCAACTCATAATCCTACTCCAAACTGTCTTTGTCCAAGATCCAGGGCCCTCGGAGGACCTGGCGGGACCCAGAATCCCACAATCGTGCCAAGGACCAAGCACTCATCATCATCCAAGAAGACGCGAGGTCGACGAGCAGCCCAGACCCGCCGCTTTGCACTTCCCACAACCCAATTTCCCACGCCAGCCTCACACACTCCAGCATGGTGCGTCCTACTGCCCGCCTCGCTGCGCTCTGCGCCGTGGCCGCAGCCATCTACACCAGCAACTCGACTGCGAGCGACTCGTCGTCCTCGGGAGCTGGGAGTAACTCTACCACCACCATCAGCGCCTCGAGCATGGGTGACCTCATCGGCTGGTTCGACTGCTCGTCCGTCACGTTCGCTGACGAGGTGGACTACATCACGCAGCGCACGGGCGTCAAGGCGAGCGAGCTCCCGACGGCCCAGTGCGCGCAGTACAAGGCGTCCCTCTGCCACACGGGCGTTTGCGAGGACGCCAAGAAACGCACGATTGACGTCTTCTTCAAGCGCATCCAGGCAACGAGCGACCCGCAATCCAAGCCGAACGTGTGGTTCCTCCAGGGCGGACCGGGTGCCGCCTCCCCCACAAGTACGTTCCATCATGAGTTGTGTATGTATCAACACACGACGAGCCTGAACCAAAGCTAACTGACCTGTCACTCTCCGTTTCGCTTCACAGTGGAGCTGGCCATGGCGTCGCTCTACAAGCAGCTCAACGGCAACGTGAACGTGTACACGATGGACCACCGCGGCACGGGTCGCAGCACGCTGCTCGACTGCGTGGCCTCTCAGGCGACCACGAGCGGATCCCCAAACGCTGGCGACCTGAGCACGACCGAAGTCGCAAACTGCGCCCAGGAGCTCCAGACCAAGTTCGGCTCGGACCTCTCGGCGTTCTCCATCACAAGTGCGGCCACGGACATCTCGACTTTCATCTCCAAGTACCAGAGCGGCTCCAAGACGTTCGTGTATGGCGTGAGCTATGGCTCAGCGCTCGTCGAGCGCCTTATGCACTTGGACACCAAGGAGATCGTTGGATACGTCCTCGATGGCGTGAGCACGACCTCCGGTGCAGACGTGAAGGACGCCATGTACATGTCCAATTGGGACACGAACTTTAGCGAAGTGAGCGACTACTTCCTGTCATTGTGCTCACAAGACTCCAAGTGCGCGGCGCGGTTCCCGGGCTCGTCGATTCAGGAGGTGCTTACCAAATTCCTGGATCCAGTTTCTCCACCGTGTCCGGGGCTGATGCAGCGAGTTGATCTACGAAATATCCTGGGATTGCTGCTCATGCGTCCGAGCACGCGCAGCCTGATCCCAGCGGTGCTCTACCGCATAAACCGCTGCTCGTACGACAAAGGCGACTACATGGCGATCGGGATGATGTCCTCCGACGGACTGGACAAACTGACGCAAGCCTCGGAGGAAGACGCATTCGAGTCGACACTGCTCTACTACCTGATCATCTTTTCCGAGATGTGGGAGTCCCCAACGCCAAGCTTCGCGACGCTATCCAGCAGGTTCACGAACGCGAGCATGAGCACGGGCCCAATCGCGTCCATGTACTCACTCTACTGCATGTTCACGAAGGACACCTCGAGCGCCTGCGCGGCCAACACGACTGCGGTCAACTACTCGGCCTCACCCATCGCGTACAAGAAGGACAAGTACTGGAACGTCGCGGCCAAAATCCCGACGCAGGCGAGCGTGCTGCTCATGAGTGGTACTCTGGACCCGCAGACGCCGCACAAGTACGCCGAGCGGCTGCTCACAGCCCTTGATGGCTCGAACAAGGAGCTCGTGACCTTCCCATTCGCTACCCACGGTACGCTCTTCAGCACCGCGATCCCGAACGCCGTGAACGGGACCCCGACGTGCGGCATGTCGGTGCTCGCGTCCTACGTTGCGAACGGTGGAGACCTGAGCAAACTCAACAAGACGTGTCTAAGCTCAACTGAACTCAACTGGGTGCCCTCGAAAGAGGTGACGAAGCTGATCTTTTCGGTCACCGAGGCCTTCGATGGCGTCTACGACGACTCGGAATGGATTAACGCCCACAAGCAGCCGAAGAAGTACGTCACGGCGCTCATTGTCGTGTCGATTTGCACGGCGGTCCTGCTCTTCACGGCCGTTTTCCTCTGCATCCGCAGCAAGAAGCGCAAGGCGGCGGCACTGGCGTCCAAGAAGACCCCGTCCGAGGGGAGCAACCAGCCGCAGGTGACCGAGGTCGACGAGGACGAAGCTGCCGTGTCGTCTCCTAGCGCGGCGGGTGGACAGTACACCTCCGCTGCGGAGGCTCGCGTCTAAGAGTTTTACAAATAGTGTTCATTGTTTTGCTTTCGTGATTCTGTGGCTGTGGTTGATTCTTATACTCGATGATGACAGTCTGATTTCCTCATGTTGAAGGGAGACCTCTGAAGGGTGGGTTGGTGACCTTTGTAGAGTGCGTTTCTGGTTACCGGGTATCACTCGCCAGGTAAACCGGAATCCGGAGTACTTGTCGAGGTGTTATCAAGTTGATACAATATCCACGGCATTTCAAACCCCAACCTCTCCTCGACAGCCTACTTGATAATTCGATTGGATGCCTTTCTTGGCCAAGGCTTGGCTTCTTTAGGGCACCATGTTCGCCGCGACCTGTTTGAGAGAAGCAGGCACTCCCAGCCAACAACTGATACGAAATAAACTCAGCGCGAGTCGATAAAATAGTATACCACGCTCCATCAACAAATCGCCAAACACGCTCCCCGAACTGCCTCGAGATCCGATTCAGTTCGTTCGTTCGTTGGGTCTTCATCGCGCTCTCAGCTTTGAGCGTTCGCATACAAGTTAGAGTTCAAAGACGTGAGGTCGGTCGGTCCCAATAGCGCTATATGGCTACGTTCGGATCCACCACCCGACGAGTATCAGGCGCGCTCGACGAATTTCAAAGCACTCGAGAGTCCGCTATCGAAGAGTGTAGAGGAGCTTGGTAATATCTATCAAAGCGGTGTTGAGCCAGGACGACCTGGTGGTCAAGGTCCTGTATCGCAGGCAGCCTGGAAAGGCGTGAATTAGCTGCTGCAATGGGTGACAAGGCACGAAAAGAGAGAGAGACACACAACGCTTACCCAAAGATCCTGGAGTGCGTCGGGTTTGAAACTAATAAAACACTATGGGAGAGAGGTGAATCCGCTCCCACGAGAGAGCTTTGAGCGCAGGGTTTGTCACACCAGGTCTCGCACGCATCCACGGACAAGCCCTTGTGTGGCGGGCGGCACAAGGTCGAATGGACCAGTAGGAATGGCGATAGGCAGCGTGAATGAATGGATGGCGTGGCCCTCGAATTTGACCTTCAGGCTTGAGGCTGTAGGTTGAAGGTAGAAGGTACCATCATCCGTCTACAAACGCTGGATATTCAAATTGGAAGGTCGCAATGATTATATCTATATAGAGGTTAGACTTATTTCATTCAATTCAATAGTAAACAACAGTGGACGCTCGTTCATTTGTCTAATTCTTACTACTTTCTGGAAAACGACACTTGGCGTGTACCACACAACAACCGCATCTATGTTTGGATGCAGAACATCATGTGGACCACATCACCACGACTTTCCAAATGTATCACACTGACTCTGCATATCTGGTCACTGACGTGCTCATTATTATCGGAAGTTCGCCACATTCGTCAACAAGAGCTCTTCGGCGACAAGCGACTGCCAACCTCTATCTCTACCAGCTCTCACTAGCGCCCGTGCGTCATAGCACCCACCCTCACGTGCGCGTTTATCATGCTGCGCTTCGCCGTGTGTCTGAGCAGCGTGCTGCTACTCTCCTCAGCCTCAACGGCGCGCGCGCAGAGCAGCAACACGTCGTCGTCGTCATCCGCTTCGTCAGATCTCAATGGCTGGTACTCGTGCTCCGAGTACACGTTCTCGGACGAGGGCGACTCGCCCAGCGACGCCGAGTGCGCTCTCTACAGTGCGCCACTTTGCTACAGCGGTGTGTGCACCGACGCCAAGGCGCGCACGCTCGACGTGTTCGTCAAGCGCATCCCGGCGGTCGCCAACGCCGACAAGATGCCCAACGTCTGGTTCCTGCAGGGCGGACCGGGCGCTGGCTCCACTGCGAGTACGTCATAGCTCTATCCTTGTTGGAACTGTGATGCTGGTGTGGCTTTATCGAGTCTAATGTTGTTCTGTTGTGCGTTGTGAACAGTGGAGTCGGCCATGGTGGACGTGCACACCAAGTTCAACGGCAACGTGAACGTGTACACGATGGACCACCGCGGCACGGGCCGCAGCACGCTGCTGAACTGCGTGGCCGCGCAGGCCACAATGAGCGGCTCGCCCTTCGGCAGCGACATCTCCGTTAGTGAAGTGCCGAGCTGCGCGAAGGATATCGAGACCAAGTACGGCAAGGACCTCTCGGCGTTCTCGATCACGAGCGCGGCCATAGACGTGTCGACGTTCATCACCAAGTTCCAGGGCTCGAGCGGCCAGACCTTTGTCTATGGCGTGAGCTACGGCACGTCGGTCGTCGAGCGCCTCATCCACCTCAAGAACCCGGCGATCAGCGGGTACATTCTCGACGGCATCAGCACGACCTCGGGCTCGGACGCCAAGAACTTCGAGTACTTCTCGACGTGGGACAACGATTTCGGCGAAGTGGGCGACTATTTCATGACCTTCTGTGCCCAGGACGCGACCTGCGCGGCGAAATTTCCGAGCCTGAGTCTCTCCGCGACGCTCAAGAATGTCATCAGCACGTTCGACGCGCAGCCCGAGTCCAAGTGTGCGGCACTCGTGCGCGACATCACGTCGGGCGAGCCGGGCGTGGCACTCGAGCCGGCGTCTTACACCCTGCGCAAGAGCCTGGGTAGTCTCTTCCAGTCGAGCGACACGCGTGCGGTCATCCCAGCGCTCACCTACCGCCTCAACCGCTGCAGCGACGTCGACGTGCCCGTGCTCAAGTACTACTTTAACGTGTCGGGCTCGGCGCTCTCGACGGCCTCGGAGGAGGACGTGTTCGAGTCCACGCTGCTGTACTATCTCATTGTGTTCTCCGAGATGTGGGAGACGCCCGTGCCGAGCCTCGCGACGTTCACCAAACGCTTCACAGACACGTCGATCTGCAACGGCGGCACAACCTCCAACGTGCCCACATACTGCGCGTTCTCCAAGGAAAAGTCGGCCACGTGCACGTCAGTGAACGCGGTGTCGTACGCGGCCTCGCCGCTGGTCTACAAGAAGGACAAGTACTGGAACACGGCGGCTAAGATTCCCAGCGGTGCGAGCGTGCTGCTAATGAGTTCCAAGATGGATCCGCAGACCCCACACAAGTACGCCGAGTACCTACTCGCAGCCATGGATGGCGATGCCAAGGAGCTCGTGACCTTTGAGCACGCGACCCACGGGACGCTGTGGACCACGCCGTACTCGGACGACGCCGGCGCCGTGACCTGCGGCATGGCGATCCTGCTCTCGTACGTGAAGAACGGCGGGGACCTCTCGAAACTCGACAAGTCCTGCGTCGCAGCCATGCCACCGATCAGCTTTACTATCGACGAGGACACGCGCAACAGCTTGCTGGCCACCGAAGACCCGTTTGACGGCAAGTTCGACTCGTCTCTGAGTTCTTCGACGAGCTCGAACAGTGGAGACGCCAGCGATAGTAACAGTGGAGTCTACAAGACCGCGTTCATCGTGTTCCTTGTGCTCTTCGCTCTAGCGGCGGTCGCGTGCTTCATCTTCGTGCGCCGGTGGCGCAAGGCCAAGCGAGAGAACGCCATCAAGGTGGCCGAGTCCAACCCGAGCACGAGACTGGAGGACATCTCGAGTGATGCCTCGCCCTCGGGCGCATTCCAGGCGAACCGTGAATAGGTATAGATCGACGGGGTGGTTTTTGAAACAATGAAATGCACCGAACACAAAGAATATGTGTACCAACCACGTATGGACTCAGCCGACAGAGCTGAGCTTCGGGCAAATCGAATTCATGTCATTCTTGCTAATCGCTTACTGTTAAGTTACAGCTCGGCTAGTGACCAGCACGAGTAGACTCCTGGGCTACAACGCTTTGGTATTTGGCTGTCAAGGATGTCGCAGTGCATGGAGCATGAGGCAAGATTCTTGACAAGAGAAACAATGAAGCTGGAAGATTGTGAGTGGATACGATAAGTACCGAGTTTCAAAGAAGGCGATGACCACTGCAGATAAGATTCGCGAACGCTCCTTCTATTCAATAGCAGTTGGTAGCAATAATGCTAAAGTATGAGCCACACGTTCATAGACCGACCGCATCTGAAGATGGTCGGTGATAGCAGCTCAGCTCAGCAGACTAATTGCGTTACGGGCACTGGTAGCTACTTCAGAAGAGCAGCGGTAGGAAGGAGCAAAGTCTTGCGGCTGCGCTGATTTCATGAACAGTGTTAACCTGGGCATCTGCGAAGCTTGACTACTTCTCTTGCTTTGTCTTTGGTATCGGCAGCATACTATCGCTCTTCTTGGCTCCCAAGTTCTCATGCTGCGATAGTAGCTGCACCCATTCTCGAAATTCATTCTTGAGCTTGAAGTGTGCTGCGAAAGACGCTCATTTCCCCCGCCACAAACAATCTTGAGATAGCTCGAATAGTCCAATGGAAGATGTGTATTCGATCAACAACATTAGCGGTCCAAACCAACGTAGCAAGACGCAGCAGCGCGGCGTCGGCACAGGAACTCATCGCTCGTCTCGTGCTAGTCACACTTGTTTCTTTGACTCCGGACACACTTTCGCAGTGGACCTCATACCACCACAGCAGCCCCGAAAGAACGACATCCAGGCGCTAGCGACGCTCGTGAAGTATTCTGCAAAAAGTCACACAGGCAACATGAGTGTCCAAACACTGTGAAGTGCATGTAAACGGAGCAACCTATGCAACGTACCACAAATCGCTCGGTTTCTATCGTCGGTCGATGCTCGATATGCTCGATCTGGAGGTATCGCTGGCGCAGCTCCTTGTACCCGGGGTGTTGCACCGATGTCTCCAGCGCGAGGTTCTCTAGGAAATCTGATGACATTCGGCATCAGCTTCGCCAGAATGTGGATGTCGCCGCCCTCTGTCTTGAAATTTGCTCCAAAGTACGAATCGGCAAGCGTGGCCCACGGCTTCATGCGCTCGCGTCCAACACTGGTGATGCGCCCGTCTCTGACCGCTTCGATCGTGTCACCGTCACAAAACCACCTGCCGCATTCATCCTTTGCGAGATACAGACACGCGTCAGATGCGTGGCATAAGCCCCGCAATCTGGGATAGGCGACGATGGCTTCCTGCAGCTCGAAGACGGTCGCACTCAGCTTGATCTGCACAGGGAAGATGGAAGGCATCCCAAACACAGCGCACCACACCGTCGTCGTTCTTCCCCACATGGATGCTCGTTCGTGCTGCTGGTGCCGGTAAGAAATCGGAGACTGAGTGAAGGGAATTCTTTCGTCACGGCCAGTCAGGTTCTGCCATGCGCTACAAATGAAAGATAAGGAGCAATCTTCGGATTCGCCAGTTGGAGCCTGCACACGAGTCTGAGACCTTGCGGTAGGTCAGATCCAGTCAGGTGGCTCGCTCAGTTGCTTCGTGTTCGTAATCCTACTTGTCTTGTTCAGCGAAGCGTTGGAAAGTTGGCTGCTGCTGCGCTCAAGTTGTGCTCTTCCCACCCAGGCACGCCTCAATAAGTGTAAACCCTTTTTAAGTTTATTCAATTCGTGAAATGTTCAACAGAATTGATCACCGGTTGAGGAACAAACTCAGTAGAGATAATCTGTGTTTTTTGCATATTGAATGAGCTTCCGACACACGAAGCGGTTGAAACCATGAAACAAGCTCTGCTTGAGGTTGATGCATGCAACCAAATCAATCACCACATTCTCGATTCTGAAAAGCAACGTCCAATTACGAAAAACTTACTCACAAAGATCGCATCACGACGCTCGACTCCTCGATAAACTCAACTGCGTGAGGTGGGCCTGGTGTTGCATATCCATTCGCAACAAGATCAAGTACTACATACAATCGATTCACAAGAACCATCTCATATAAGAAATAGGAGTTTGGTGCCACTGTTAATCTACAGTTCTGAAGGCGAAGTACGTCGATCTGTACATCCCCCGCTCCGGATCAGAGAATCGTTGACAA
>JAASGT010000685.1:0-18669 GCA_023334315.1 Globisporangium alternatum
AGCTTGTCCGTCATCTCCGCGGCGCTCATGGCGTTCGGCAGATCCTGCTTGTTCGCAAACACCAGCAAGATCGAGTCGCGCAGCTCATCCTCGTTCAACATGCGGTGGAGCTCGTCACGCGCAGCGTCCACACGGTCTCTGTCGTTCGAGTCGACCACGAAGATCAGACCCTGTGTGTTCTGGTAGTAGTGGCGCCAAAGCGGGCGGATCTTGTCCTGACCACCGACATCCCACACGGTGAAGCTAATGTTCTTGTACTCGACCGTCTCCACGTTGAAGCCTGTAGACATACACGTTGGTCAGTAAGTCTGGAAATAAGGGGGAGGGTACCGATCATGCAGTACAATTTGAGGGAATGAAGGGAGAACGACAGAGGAAGGGGGAGGGGGTTCACGCTGAACACGGCGTGAACGGCCTCACGCTTGAAGTACGCCACGCCATCGGCGTCCCTCCTCACCTATTCATATCGCTTCATATCCTCCCTCATACAGATAGAGAGAAGCAGAATAAGCACGTACCGATGGTGGGGATCGTGGTCACGACTTCGCCGAGCTTGAGCTTGTACAGGATCGTGGTCTTACCGGCGGCATCGAGTCCGACCATGAGGATGCGCATCTCTTTCTTGCCAAAGAGGCGCTCAAACACGCGCGAAAATGCCATGCCCATGGTTGCTGCGGGGGGTGGTGATAGATAGGAGGAAGCCTGCGGTCGATGTCCAGGAAGCCCAAATTCCCAAATGAAGCCTCACGCGAGAAAAGAAAGCAGGCGCGCGCGGTCGAAGCGAGGGGGGAGGAGGAAACGTAACGAACGCGTGTGAAGGGAAAATACCTTTGCATAAATTACCGAGCGAGAACAACCCCACGCTCGCGAGCCCTCATGTAGCAATCCAAACGCTGCGACCATCTGTGAAAACAGATAGCCTCTATTAATCAATGTAATAATCTTGCTTTTTAGGTACTTTTAATCCTCCTAAATTCAATACTCTGACAGTCATTCATACAACTCACAAGTGAATGATGGACTGAAAGCAGTCCTTATTGCACAACGCGACGGAAGAGCGAAGGGGGCGGTCCTTTATTTGCACACCTGGGTGAAAGAAAAGGAAAAAATAGAGTATCTGCGGCGAAACGAGCCAATCAGAGCCTGCCACCCAATTTGGGGACCAGAACTCGCCACCGAGCAATTTTTAGATCCAACGCACAAGAGCGCGCGCGTTCGCAATATCTTACGCACGAGGTGTGGCGGGCGCGCTGGAAAAGGTGTAAGGAGCACGCTGCATCAGGACGGCCAAGACGGAATGCTGCACGAGTGCGCTATGCAGATACACTGGCACACTGCTGCACCGAAGGCGCTCGCTCGCCCACAGCCACACACCCACGCGTCATGCTTCCGCATCACAGCTCCGTCGTCCCTCTCGTTATTTTTCATTCCCTTGTTGGCCCATCCTCATTGTGTGAGCGGGTTTGGTCTTTCACAGTTTGAAGAGTGATCATTGGCTAAAATGGTATAGTCAGAAGTGATTGGCTGAAACTCAAACGAAAGGACGTATAAATCTTGCGCAGACAATAGTCATTTTTGCGCGGGCTTGCTTTCCTCGGCAACCATTTGAACGAACAGCTCCGAAAGCGTGAGAGACGAGTGGTATGTGTTGACGAACGAGTGTGCTGTGTGAAGCATATGCGCTGTCTGTGTATGTGTGTGCATCTGGTGGAAGCGTGACTGCAGCGATCAAGTGCGCGTGCGTGCAAATGGATGGGTGATATGCATCAGGAGGAAGAATGACGACGCCAGCGGAAGGAGCACAGCCAAGTCGAAGCGGCAACCAACCACCAAAAGATCCGTCATGGCTTGTATCTTTATGACACCGTCGCCGTTTCTGTGCTTCCGTCCAAGTGCGCTACTGCTATGACTACTCTTCTCCGCTGCTCCTTCTGCTCCTGCTGCTATCCTTCCATCGTTTCTGTCTCGAGCTTCCTTCTCTGGCGCATCATTCCATCCACTGCATGCGCTTTTGACCAGTGCCTTCTTGGGTCTCCTGCTCGCCGACCACCTTCCTGCCTTGCTGTTCTGTATCCTTCTGCGTCCCTTGCACTGGTATTCACTATTCACGCCACCTCTGTTGCTTGCATTTCAGATCGCCCTCGTTTCTCCACTACATACTCCCATCCAAGAGCCTTCTCAGCGCTAATCCATCCGTCTACTCCAACATGAAGCGTCACTATGGCGGCGACAGTGACGGCTACGATCCAGCGACAAAGCGCTCGCGCCACGTGCATGCTCAGACCCGGGTAACCAGTTCATTCCATTGGCTTCGCAACGCGACACTGTCTTGACTCGACTCGTTTCCATTCCGCCACTTCGAGCGCTAACGTTGTCACGCACGCGATACTATATTCTAACAGGTCGTGTTCGTGCGCGCTCTTCCCAATGACTGCCTTGAGAGCGAGCTGCTCGCGCTCTGCTGCCCTTTCGCAGTGGTCGAGAAGTGCCTCATGATCCCGCAGAAGTGCCAAGCCTTCGTGCAGCTTCCAGACACTCCGTCTGCGACGAACCTGATCAATTTCTACCAGACGCGCGACGCGCTCATCCGCGGCAAGCGGATATTCTTCGAGCACTCGAGCCGTGAGGAGGTTACGGTGAAGCCCGGCTATGACAACCACTTCCAGCCGCGCTTCCGTGCTCGATCGCACGACCGACAGCCACCAGCGGAGCGCCGCTACGAGCAGCAGCATCAGGGCCCACCACCGCAGCACCAGCAACAGCTGGAGCAGCCGATGCAATACGCGCCAAGCAGCCGCCAGCGTCAGCAACAACCGGAGCCGCAGCACCAGTACGACATGGGCGGGATGGGGCCACCACCGCAGCAGCAGCAACAACTAGCTCATGGTGGCTACAACTACAACGAACCACCAGCTCACGACCCGCACTCGCAGCGCAGAGGTGGTGGCCCAGGCCAGCCGCACACGATCCTCATGGTCGCGGTCACCAAGATTGAGTACGACGTGACGGTCGACGTGCTCCAGCAGGTCTTCCAAAAGTTCGGTAACGTGCAGAAGATCGTGACCTTTTGGAAGAACGACGAGTTCAAGGCGCTCGTGCAGATGGAGTCGGTGCCGCAGGCCCAGGCCGCGCAGGCGGCGCTCGACGGTCGCGACATCTACACGGGCTGCAACCAGCTCAACATCATCTTTTCGCGCCACCCGGAGCTGCGCGTGCGCTACAATAGCGAGCAGTCGCGAGATTACACGAACCCGAACCTGCCCTCGGGTCCGGAGGCGGGCCAACCAATTGGTGAAGACCTCATGGGCTACGACCAAGAGCCTCGTGGTCCACCAGGGATGCTTGGCGATCTCCCGCCATCGTCTTCTCGCCATGGAGGAGGCATGGGAGATCGAGAGAGAGAACGAGGCGGTGACTACGGTCGTTCTTCTGGCTCAGGTCCAAGCCGAGACAGTGGCGGTCGTGACCGAGACCACCGAGACAACGACAGCTTCGACTCGCGTGCGTCTGGCAGAGGACGATCACCTGGCTATGGCGGTCGCGATGACCACTTCCGATCAGAGAGACATGATTCGCGTGGTCCATCAGGACGCTACGACAACGGCCCACCGCCATCGGGCGAACGCTCGCGTGACTACAACAGCGGAACGCCGTTGTCGCCGGGAATGCGACCACTGCCGAGCCACTCGACGGGCCGTTCGGTGCGCACGGAGGACAGTCGTTCGCCCGTGCTCATCTGCAGCAACATGGACCGGACTTTGGTGGTAAGCGTGCAGTTTGTGCTCTCTATCGTTGGTGTTCTGTTGTGACTGACTCACTTGGTGACGTCTTGTGTTTCTTGCAGAACCCGGACCGCCTCTTCTCGTTCTTTGGCTGCTTTGGCGACGTCGTGCGCGTGAAGGTCATGTTCCGCAAGCAGGACACAGCGCTGATCCAGTTTGTCGACGATTTCCACGTACGTGAAAAGTGGGGTTCTTCGTGTCAGTTGGTGTGTGAGATTTCAATCGAGTGACTAACTCGTTACTGACTTTGTAAATCGTCTTGTGTGTATGTGTCTTGTTCTGCTGTCCCTCTTCCCTCCTGTTCTTCGCCACCCCTACTTCTCGCCCGCTCTACCGACACTATACATCAACTCACCTTTTTGGCTCACTCCACCAAACTAGGCGACGTCCGCGCTCGACCACCTCGACGGCGTTGTGGTCTTTGGCAAGAAGTTGCGCGTGGACTACTCCAAGCACGTGACCGTGTCGATGCCGCACGGCGATGTGGACGCCTTCGAGCTCGACAACACGCGCGACTTCTCGGGCTCGCCATTGCACCGCTACCGGCGCCGCAGCCTGCAGGATGCTGTCCCACCCGTGCCGCTGCTGCACATCTCGGGCATCCCGCAGGAACTGCAGCGCAGCCAGAATGCGCTCGTGGACCTCTTCGCGCAGTACGGCTTCGTGAAAAACTTCCACTACATCCAAAAGAACACCAAGATGGCGCTGGTCGAGATGGGCTCGCTCGACGAGGCCGTCATGGCGCTGCTGAGCCTCGACAACCTCACGTACCCGGACTCGCATATGCGCGTATCGTTCTCGAAAGCGTACCAGTTTACGGTCAGCGGTGGTGCGCCTGGCGGATTTGGTGGCGGCCCAGGCCCAATCCACTTGCCGTCGCCGAGCCACGCGCCGCCACGAGACCGCAGTCGCGATCGTAGCCGCGAACGTCCTGGAATGCGCAATGACCGTGGAGGTGGTGGCGACCGCTATGGCGGTAGTGGTGAAGACCGCGGCCGGGGCTTCCAGCGAGACCGCAGTGGCGGCCGCGGTGGCCGACCAGACAACCGGGATTCCTTCCGCCGCCCTCCTCCACAACGGTACTAAGTGGCCTTCTTCCTGTGCGCGTTGATCCTCTTCATTCAAGCCCAGCTTCTCACCTGATAAACGCGCCCTGCACCGACACTTCAGCACCATACTGCTCCCTACAAGTCGCCATGTTCGCAGCGCCTGACCTTTGCCTTCCAAATACATACCATCCACGCACCGACCGATTCGTCCCGTCCAGTTTGCCGCACCTGTCATAACATTCCATTTCTCTTCTTGATACGTCCTTGTGTCTTCTTTTTCTTGCTTGAGCAGGGGGCGATTATGACCAAAGAGCCCCTTGTCATTAGTCACAGCACTTGACCTCCACTCATTTTCGTCTTCTTCCTAGCCTTGGTCCTAAATGTCGATCACCTCTTTGTCCCCTGCATCCACTGGCGGTGTCGTCCCTGGTGTCATATCCTGCAACGAAGCGCGATTGGTATCCAAAACATTCGCTCCTAACGATGGCGAGCGCGAGGCATGGAGAGCGGCAGCCGAAGCCGCGGCTCTCAAGTCGGATTTCAAAGTCCCATTGACACCAGCTGAGTTGCCACCAGCACCAATCAATATGGAACTGCTCATACCCACGGCCTGCAGTCGGCGCCGCTTCTTCTTCTCGACGCGCTGCACCATGTCCTTGTCCGTATGCAGCACGTTCCAGCAGATCTTCGGGTGCTCTTCGCCCGGGTACTTGCGCGGCCGGATGCACACGGGCCGCTGGCAGCACGCGCAGTAGTGCGACGAGTTGCAGCGCAGCCCGCGGAAGTAGCACACGGAGCAGCGCGCGTACTTCTTGTCGCGCCCACAGCTGCCGTACAAGATCGGGTACCCGTTCTCGTCGGTCTCTCTCGCTGACGACGCCGCGTCGTCACCTTCAGATGCGCTGTTGGCGTGCTGCGGGTTCTTCTCGGACGGCTGTAGCTCTCGCAATACGTGTCCTTCGAAGCTCCATAGCGCGTTGATTGGGTCTTTGCTGTCGTTCATCACTGCCGAGTCGTCCATGGCGGCGGCCGTGGCGGTCGCGTTCGCATTCGCTTGGCTCAAATGATCCTCCATTCCCGACGGCAGCATTGCGCCCATCTCTTTCGCTAGCAGCACCGATGACGCACCTGCACTTGGCGGTGGTCCTGACGATGCAGATGCAAATGCAGCGAGCCCTGTTGACGTGGCATTCGACGGCAACGACTCGCTGTCGCCCAGCACACCATCACCGTTCTTCAAACGCTCCTCTATAGCACATATTTACAAGCCACGTATAAGCACATGAGCAAATGCAGAGAGATATCGGAAACCACAGCTGCACACACACAAACGTGGATAAGCCACGTACTCTCTAGATACCGCAATTTCGCGATCGTGAAGATCCGCTCAATGCGCTGCGGATCCAAGTGGTACGCCTGGCGCCAAACGAAGAGGACACCAAGAGCAGCGTCAGTCGCATATAGAGGTAAAGGGAGCTTTGTGGAAAGGTCGAGAGCGTGCGCATACCTCTTCGATCGTGTCCGTGAGCTCCTCGTCCTCCATGCTGCGCAGGAACTTGGCGAGTGACGGCGCGGCGCCCATTCTGCCTAGCTGTCCGGTTGTCTATGTGTTGCGCTCGAAGCAACTTTTTTGAAAGCGAGGACGGGCTGTTGATTTTCATATGATTTACAGTATGGCTACTTGAAATACTAATCTATACATGCTCGCGCGCTTCTCATTCAAACATCCTCACCACGGAGAAATAAAAAATAACGGAAATAAACAATGCAGTAATAATCGAAAGCTTAATTTTTAGTCTGATTTTGAGTATTCGATTATATTCGCACACACTTGGCCAAGGATGACGCCATGCAATCACCAGCAGCGCAAACGAAAGATGCAGTGCTCTGGTAATGGCTCAGACACACAAACTGACTGCTGTGAGTTCTACAATTCTATTCGCCACGGCCCACGCACGCACCTCCGCAGCTTATCCGTCTGCTTTCGCGCTCATACACGATGGCACACTGGATGTCTCGGTCATTTATTTGTCTTGTGAGTCATGTGTCCGGGAGTTGAAGTTTGAAGCACGATCATGAGCCAAAAAATGCCCACTGGATAGATTTTTAGCACACTCCAGACTAAAAAATAGTCAGTTGGTGAGGTTTTTCCAAAAATGGCAAGGTTTTCCACCCAAATCACCGATTTTAGCCTGAATGCAACGAAAAGGACCAAAATGTAGCCTTCCATGCGCTTTCCATGTTCATAGAAAAGCCATGATCGATAAATCGTTCGTCTGGCTATCGAACCTTAGGTGCCGCTTTTGACATCTGAGCGAACTGTATGTACAGTAGAATGCTTCGCTTATAAATACACTTTCCCATTCATCACCAACAGAGCAACTCATGCCGCCTGCACCAGCAGCTCCGCGCGTCGCGGTCGTCGGCCCCGAGCGCGTGGGCAAGCGCGCGCTGGCGCTAGCGCTCGGCGCATCGCACGAACTTCCAGCCTACAGCAGCAGCAGCAGCGGTGATGGCAAAGGTGGAAATCTCTTCACGTGGCGCGAGACGAACGCGACGCTCCGGATCCTTCATGACAGGAGGCAGCTCGCGGCGTTTGATCGCTTGCAAGACAGAGAGTGTGACGCTGACAGAAGGGCACAAGTGGTCGTGATTGTCGTCGTGTTTGACCTGACGCGAAAGGAGTCGTTTGAAGCCGCACTCGCTCAGGTACGTCTTGCGTGCAGCGGTTCATTCAACAAGCTCGGGCGAACGACTGTGTGAGCTCAATATTGTACTGTTGTTGCGATCCGTAGTGGTCCTTCGTGACGCATGGAGAGCGCGCGAGCCGCACGCTGCTTGTGGGCACGAAGCTCGACTTGCCGCACGAGCGCGAGGTGTTTTACGAGGAGGCGAGCCAAGTGGCGGAGATGCAGTTCGGAGCGTACGTGGAAGTGAGCGCCACGCAGTCGCCATTCACGGGCGTCGATGAGGTCCAGCGCTTGCTGGGTGAGTGGACCGGTGCTCCATTCTGTAGTAGCACCGACCACCAGTTCGAGGATCCGATGCAGCTGCTGTCACAGACCCCACCGCGTGACGTCCGTGCTGTGCGAGCCAGCTCATGCAGCAGCACGACATTTACCCCAGACGACCCAGACTTGCGTTTGTCGCCCAAGCGCAAGCCGTGCATTCGGGCGAGCGTGTGGCTGTATGATCCGACGGAAGATCACCCGCCGTCGCCCGAGTACGACGTGAAGCTGCGTCCGATCTCACGCGCGCTCTTTGAGATCCGCGGCGCGGGCCAGGAAAAAATGAAGTCGATCGCCAAGTACAAGGATCGCGAGGTGAACAAGCTCATGCAGCGCAGCAAGTACTACGGCCCCACGGAGAGCAGTCGTCACATGCGCTGGCAGGAAGAGCAGAAGAAGGCCAAGCAGCTGACGGGCGCGTCGTCCGGCCACGTGCGGCCGCGAAGCGCGAGTCAGGGCGCGAACGTAGGCAGAGGCTACGACCGCCATCGCGAGCACGAGCTTCTGGATACCAAGTCGTTCGTGCAGACCACGGAGCTCCTACGGCAGCGCAAGTTGGAGCTCATGGCAAAGAAGGCGCTGCTGGCTGCTGGCTCGAAATCGTCGTCCTTTAGCCGCTCAGCTCATTCCACTGGTGGCAGTGGGCATGGCACGCGGTTGCTGGTGAATCCGCACGTAGTACGAGATGGCGCACAGCTGCAGAAGAGGACCAAAAAGCACGGAACGACGAAGCTCAGCTCCGTGCCGGAAGAAGAGCGAGGCGCCTGTGACGCGTGGATACACGATATGCATTCTTGCTCCATTGTGTCATCATCAAAAACGATTACAGACACGCAGATGCAGACTCAACCGGAGCTCTCCGTTGACACTGGCGCTCCAGTGATGATGGCACCAGAGGCGATGGACCTGATCTCCCCCGGTGCCGACCATGACGCGGCGCTCTCGACGCCAGTGCCGATTGCGCATCTGCAGTCGCCGATCCCACCCGTAATGATGAGTCCACCGCGATTTTCTCTGAGCAAGCGCCGCGCATCATCATTCAGCTGCGTCCCTTCGCCAACGACATTCGACTTTGAGTTTGGTCATGATGCTGATGCTGCAACATGGAATGTGAAGACAACCGTCGGAGCTGGCGATGGCACTGGTGCTGTTGCGGATAATGAAGCGACAAGTGGTTCTGCATGCCATAGTGAGGAGCCGCTGGATGAGGCTGATCCTGAGAGTGAGGTCGTGACTAGCACCAGCACCAAGAAGGCAGTAGACGAGGCCTTCGATTGCTCCGACATTGACGACATGCTCGACTACTTTGACGGAGTCAGCCTGCCAATCTAACTAACATTAATACCATAGGAATCCTGAAACAGTAGCAACGAAGCGATAGAATTCACATCATAACAACCAAACCTACTTTATTACTTGTACCAAAAATATGTCACCCCCCAGTATACACTGAAGAATGACACCTCCCTGCCTCCAAGAACATAATGCTCCTAACCCCCTCTCACGCGTCTTGGCGGGTTTGCCTGTATACCCACATGCTGCAAGCTATTAGAAAGAGCCTCATACTGCAGGCACACACACACTCACGGCACGACGAAGTGCATAATGCTCAGAGCGTGATCTTGACACCCGTAACCGTTTCCGCCCAGAGCAGGAGGTCGCAGATGAGCGAGTATGTCGGGTAGATAAAGGTCGCCGGGCGGTTGCCCTCGAAGAAGAAGTGGCCCGTCCAGGCGCAGAAGTAGCCGCAGAAGAGCGCGGCGAGCGCGGCGCGTGTGCTGCCGCCCAGGAAGTACGTCGCCAGCAGGAACACGGTGAGCACGACGAGTCCCTCGACGAGGCCAGTGTCCTGGTAGCGCAGCAGCTCAAACGCGACTTGGCCACACTTGACTACAGCGTTTACAATGCCATAGACACAGAGTTCGCGTGAGTGCATCATCATGCGAACGCGTCACAATGAGACTAGGGGGCGCAACAAGAATTATGAGCACACGTACGCGCGAGGACGCCACTGCCGATCAGCTCCGGGTTCGACAACAACAGCAGCATCACAAACGACGTGCCGACGACGTGCAGTGTCACCGACGTGTCGCTCTGGTGGTCGTCCATACTACTCAACACAACGCACATAGCAACACGCAATGCGTTAGTCCACAGACATTCACACGTAGAGAAAAGCTTCGTGGACACCACAGAACCACAACACAAACGTACTAGCGCGGGCGGAAGGAACGCAGGTCCGCGTACGGTTTGGCTGCGGACGGCGGTTGCACAGGACGTAGTTGCAGCTCGTCCAGCTGCTGCGGCGTCACGAACGAGAGCAGCGCGATGAGCGCGGCCACCACGAGCCACTGCGGGCGCATGAGCGTGGTGGCGGTCGGTTGTGCGAGCGCCTTGGCCATACTGACTGACTTGCGTGGGAATGCGTTGCGTGGGGAAACTGGGAATGGTGAGTGAGTGGGCAACTGGTTGATCTGACAGTTGGGAACTTCAACCTGCGAAAGGGATTCGCCAAGCGTCAGCACTCCGATTTTGTATCGAAAGCAACACCATGGCGTACTGGATTATATTTGTAATTTTTGTAGTATGTATGCGTAAAGATAAAAGCTGACGTATAGCTTACAACAGATCTGTAATTTCACAAATATGTCAGTGCAAAGATGAAAGTTGAAGTATAGCTTGAGAGATGCCTCATGATCCAAGGAATGGGCCATCTTCTACTGCAAGTGTCTGTTTCGGATCTCAATGCGCTACGAATACCACGTGAAGTTGGACAAGTGGTGTAGTGGTAGGCAGTCAGTCATTCACAAAGGATCTCTGCTCGATGAGTGGAGTTGGCCAAGAGCATAGGACCATCGCGGTTCCGAGCCACCTTCCGAGGCTTCGACTGCGGATGACCAAGTTCTGCGCGACAAGCCTCGCCTTGCTTTCCGTGGGAGCCACGACACCACTACTCGCTGTCTGTGAGTCATCGCAGTCTCGTCATCAGACCTTGCACAACAACAAAAGCTCAATACACTTCCTACCAACGTTACAGTGCTCGACTGTTTACCAAGCGTTCCGAACGAGTCTCGAAAGCTCTTCACGACCTACATGAATCGCTGTTATTAGCTCCTGTCAGGTTCTACTCAGATGTACCCAGCGAAGCTTTCTGCTTGGTTCGGTCTTCCACCCACACTTCGCTGGGTACATTTTCGGCATGGAAGACAGCTGATGGGCACATCCGAGCTCTCCTTGAAGCTGATCAGCTGTGATAACAACATCGGCGCCAGCCATCCAGACATGCTATAACCTTTTTCTGTCTCTGCTCCACGGGCTACCCGATCGGCTCATTTGTGGATTTGCGACCAACCAGCAACAACAACAGACCTCCAACTTCTCCCCAGTCAACTTTCCACATGGCTTCCATCCTATCACCGAACAAGGTCTGGCTCATCACCGGCTGCTCGTCTGGCATCGGCCGAGAACTCGCGCTCGCGGCTCTGGCCAGAGGCGACCGGGTCATTGCCACGGCGCGTAGCGTGGCCAAGCTCGACGACCTCGCGATCCTCGGCGCGCACCCGCTCGTATTGGACGTGACGTGGTCGGACGCCGTGCTCGCGAAGAGCGTCGCGTTGGCCGTGGACATCTACGGCCGCATCGACGTCCTCGTCAACAACGCCGGCTACATCCTGCGCGGTGGCATGGAGGAGTGCAGCGCTTCGGAGGTCCAAGAAATCTTCAACACGAACGTCTTTGGGGTGCTCAGTATGACGCGCGCCGTGCTGCCGTACATGCGCGCGCAAAAATCCGGCATGGTCGCCAACATCGGCTCGATCTTCGCCTGGCGCAGCCACGCGTGCACGGGTATGTACTGCGCGACCAAGTTCGCCGTGGCCGGCATCACCGAGGCGCTGCGCGAAGAGGTGGCGCACTTGGGCATCGACGTGATCTCGATCGACCTCGGCGCGTTTCGTACCGAGATCGTGGCCAACACGGTGCTCGTGGAGCAGCACATCCCGGACTTTGACCCCGTGCTAGACCCAGTGCGTCAGTTCCTCGCCACGTTCCACGGCAAGCAGCCGGGGGACCCGGCCAAGGCCGCGCAGCTCATCGTCGAGATCCTCACCAAGAGCGGTCGCGCGGAAAACCGCACGCTGCCGCCACGCCTCGCGATGGGCGAAGACGCGGTCGCGTACATCAAGGACGCTATCGCACGCAACAGCGAGATGCTCGCGGAGTGGGGCGACCTCGTCTCGACGACCAATGTCAACAATGTCGTCTGAGTCAAGGGAATCGATGCATATTGATTCGAATGTGCGCGTAGGAAGCAGTCGAAAGAAAGGTGTCGTCGTACAAAGTATCAAGGTGTTTTGCCAATGAAGCTTTACATAATAGTGTCATTTGACTCGCACGCACTGCCTCACGCACCCACTCTCACACAAGTTTACTACGAGGCACCAATAGCACTTGACTTGTTCGTTCCCTCGGCAACCAAGCAATTGGAAAAGTGGATATATGTGCAAGGAGCTGTACCCATTATGGAGAATCAGTCAAAGTCAGATGGTATCCAGTATCCGACCAAGTTGTTTTGTCATGGCTGACCTGTAAGGAGGTCCAGTATGTACGCACCCTCTTGTGAGGCGACCTGCCTGAGGGCTTCCTCTGTTCTCTCGCTCGCTCGACCCCTCACTCTACTATCTTCCAGCTCGGACACACACATACCCGAGGGTGTAGCTGAAAACAAGAAGCAAGCAGCAATGGGTAACACTGGCTCGTGCGAAGGCCCGTACGCCGACGTGGAGCTCGTCGCGCAGGACTCGCCTCTCGTGGTGCTCGACGAGCGCTTCGTCAAGCCCGACGTGACGCGCCTGCGCATCAAGGAGACGTCGTCGTTCTCCAAGAACCTGAGCTTTAAGGATGTCGTGACGCGTGAGGTGCTCTTCCTCACAGGCCCAGACTGGGAGCTCAACACGCTGCTGGACGCCAACAAGAAGCCGATCGTGAACGTCGTCACGCGCAAGGAGATCAAGAACATCTACTACGTATACCATCCGGATGTCGATGCCGAGAGCGACGAGAAAAACGAGCTGGCGCTGCTGCAGATCTACGTCAAGCAGGGACTCATCACCAAGACCGGGTACCTCGACACGAATCTGCGCGTGGACTTTTCTGACGCGGCCACAGGCGAGCGCTGCAAGATCGAGATCCAGGGCGAGTGGCGCTCTCGGGAGGCCGTACTCTGGCTGCAGCGCGGTTCGGACCGAGCGCGCGCCACCGCTGGCAAGATCTACCGCCCAGCGGGGGCCCTGCGCAACGGATTCAACTTGGACGTCGCCCCCAACGTCGACGCGGCCCTGGTCTTGTTGATCTGCGCGGTTGTGGACGACGACCTCAAGCGGCTGCGTAACTACGAGAACCGTTTGGGCTTCTGGGCATGAGCCAAAAATATATGACGTCGAAAACTGTCAAATAATGACAGATAGTCAAAAATTGACAATTAACGACAGACAGTCGAAAATTGTTAAATAATGACAGACAGTCGAAAATTGATCATGAACATGAACATGCTGCTGCGTCGTCTGCGGCCAAGCCCGCTTCGTCAGCGCGCGCTGTCGCTCTCACTCGCGCGTCGATCGCCACTGCTCACATCCGCATTCCCAGCAGCAGCACATGTACGTGCACTCAGTGGCACTGCTGAAACCGACACGATCTACGCGCTGTCGTCCGCCGAGGGCAAGGCCGGCGTCGCGGTCGTGCGCATCTCCGGTGGCCAGGCGGAAACGTGTCTCCAGGCACTCAGCAAGACTGAGAAGCTCCCGCTGCCGCGCATGTGCGTTGTGTGTTGCTTTCGTAATTTAATGGCCGTAATGTGTGCGATGCGCGAGTGGTATACTAATGGAAATGGTGTCCGCTTCACATAGGGCGGAGTTCCGGAAGCTCTACCACCCAGTCTCGAAGGTGCATTTGGACGACGCACTGGCAATCCGCTTTCCTGAGCCACGCAGGTTTGTCTGCTCTATTGACTATGGGATCATTACGTAATTGAATGGCACTAGTGAACAATGGGGGTGCTATGTCAATCCTTTAGCTTCACGGGCGAAGACGTCGTGGAGCTCCACGTGCACGGCAGCATCGCCGTGGTCTCTGGCATCATGGAGGCGCTGAGCCACATCCCGGTACGTCCGTACAACTCTCGTTGCTTTCTTATTACAATGCTAATGCACCACACTATGCTATAACAACACATCAGCGCTGTCGAGCTGCCGAACCGGGTGAGTTCACGGAGCGCGCGTTCGAGAACAACAAGATCGACCTCATGCAGGTCGAGGGGCTTGCGGACCTGCTGAGCGCCGAGACCGAGGCCCAGCGATCGCAGGCGCTGCGCCAGCTCTCGGGCGACATCGGTGACGTATACGAGCAGTGGCGCACTGAGCTTGTGCGCTGCCTTGCGTACACGGAGGCGATGATCGACTTTGGCGACGACGAGGACGACGTGACTGACGCGTCCTACGAGGTGGCCGTCAACCGCGTCCGCGCGCTGGCGCAGTCGATCCAAACGCACCTGGCGGATGGCCGCAGGGGCGAGATCCTGCGCAACGGCGTCCAGGTGGCGATTCTCGGCCCGCCGAACGCCGGCAAGAGCAGTTTGCTCAACATCCTCGCGCGCCGCCCCGCTGCGATCGTCTCGTCGATCGCTGGCACGACGCGCGACATTGTCCAAGTGCCGCTCAACATCGCCGGGTACCCGGTGCTCGTGAGCGACACGGCGGGACTGCGCGCCACAGACGACGCCATCGAGCGTGAAGGTGTGTTGCGCGCCCAGCAGTGCGCCACTGAGGCCGACATCCGCGTTGTGATGATGGACATCCTGGTACAGTACAGTTTATGTACCGAATGCAACAAATGGGTGGCTGTGGTGGCTTCAACTAACTTCAACAACGGATGGATACATAATCTCTCTCTATTAGAACACGGCGCTGCTGCATACGGACGAGTACCAGATGTACCTGCGCGACGACGCGCTCGTGGTACTCAACAAGAGCGATCAGACGAGCGCCGAGCAGGTCGCAGAAGTTGTGCAGTCGCTGGGATCTCATAACCACGTGCACGTCATCTCGTGCGCGCAGGGCGACGGCATCGACGCGCTCATCGAGAGGCTCGCGGCCGTCGTGAAGCAAACGTACGTCGCTTGCTAGCCAATAGAGATCTTTGGCTCAGAACTAACCTACAGACTGTGTATCCTACCTACTGCTAGGCTCCAGTTCTCGCCGGGCGCTGCAAGCAACGGCGCAATCATCACGCGCGAACGCCACCGCCAGCACCTCGTCGAATGTCTCGCGTGCCTCGAGCGATTCCTGGAGAACCCGTACCAGAGCGAGATTGCAGCCGAAGACCTACGCCACGCCGTGGTAGCTGTGGGCCGCATCCTCGGTCGGGTTGATGTGGAGGACGTGCTCGACGTACTCTTTGCGGACTTTTGCATCGGAAAATAGACAGCCAACTGACACTTCACGAGAGTTCAAAGAGTCGCTTTGATGGCGTTGCTGGAAATCAGGTGAGTTTGGTTTTTGTGTTGCGTTGTTGGTGGCAGTTAGTGAAGCGTCATGATGGAGTTCACAACCTGCGAGGTGTACGCGAACGAAGCGTCCGCGGTCCACGACGACAGCAGCAGCAAGAGCACCAGTGGATCAAAGTCAAGCAATCAGAGCAGCGAGCGCACCGCTGGTGGCCCTAGGGCTGCGCGCGTGCTCCAGCCAGGCTACCTGCCAGCGGTCCGTTTAATATTGCGATCACTATGCTCTTTCTCGAGCCTGGTTAACACAGCTGACTGACTGAGCTTTATTACTTTGGAACTGTAGCTTTCTGACAAAGCGCTGGCGTTCGAGAGCTTCTGCCTCGTCCCAGACCGAAGTGTCTTTGGCGGACGAGTGCGTCTATTACGTCACAATGCCTCGTTGGATTTGTAGTGAGCTGCTAACAGTTTTGATTCTGAATCAACCAGCACGATGGCACAATTTTGCACTGGCAGCTCCAGCAGGCGTGCAGCTTCATCCCGCCCATTGTACGGATCGCTAGCTCGTTTCCTTTAGACTCTCTTAGGCTCTGTCCTCATAGACTTCTATCCGAATCTGCTCTGCTAGGTGAACTCGCTGCGAAAACACAACGGCCCCGTGCTCTCGATGGTGTTCACACACGAACTTGGAAAAGAAGGGCTGCTGTTTACGGGCTCGACCGACCGCACGATCAAGATCTGGGACCCGTGGGGCGGCTCCGAGGCGCAGCTGCACAGCCGCAGCGACCACTACTGCGTACAGACGATCAACGCGCACAACAGCAGCGTGACGAGCGTCAAGCTCCTGAGCCAGCAGCACCACGCGCTCGTGAGCTGCAGCCTCGACCACACGATCCGGACGTGGTACCCGGCCGAGGGCCGCGGGCTGCTGATGTACCCGTGGTACCTGCCGGCGCAGAGCATCACGTTCGCGAGCAACGGCACGTGGCCCACGAGCCTTGTGGTGCGCGAAAGCGCGAGCGCTGCTCTCTTCGTGGGCGACTCGAGCGGCTGCATCTCGCTGTACACGTCCGACCCGGGGGCGTTATCGTCATCGTCCGACGATACTGTGGACGAAGCCCTAGAGAACAATGACGGCTCAAGTACTGGAGGAAGCAGTGCAAGCCTGAGCCATGAGATCGCGTACGCAGCCAAATTCCAGTTCAAGCTTAAGCGCAAGCACGCGCACTTTCACTCGCTGGGCGTGCTACACCTGCAGCTCGTGGCGGACAACAGCCTCGTGGTCTCGCTGGGCTTCGACCAGAAAGCGCAGGTGTTGGACGCGATCTCCGGCGCGCTCTCGTCCACGATCCCGAACGCGAGTCAGACGCGCTTCACGTGCTGTTCGTGGGACTCGAGAGGTCAGCTGCTCGTCTTGGGTGATGCGCTAGGCAACATCACGATCTGGGACGTCTTCCAGGACAAGGCTATCAAAAAGCTGGCGCTCTTCGCCTCCGGCACGCCACTTGTGGCTGTGAATGTGGCGATTGGGAGCCACGCAACCACGGACTTTCTCTTTGCAGGTGTGGCGAGCTGCATGAAGCAGTGGCGCATCAATCGGGACGTCGGCTACAAGGAGTGCTGCAGCCACACTGAGGCCATCACTGCGTTGGCGATCGTGAGAGAGGAGGACGAGGATGACCCGATCTATGAGAGCGACGACCATGAAGTACAAGTGCCTGGACGTGAAGGAGACGAGAAGGAGCACCAGCACTCACCGGTCATCTCGAGCTGCCGATTCTTCAGCGCGTCGCTGGACAACACGCTCCGGTGCTGGGACTCGTACGATATGAAGGCGACTTTCGGGTTCGAAGAGCGCGACGCCGAAGTCACGAGCATGGCGCCGTCCAGGCTCTTCCGCAAGATCTTCACGAGCCATGAGAACGGCACTGTCAAGGCCTGGGGCATCCACACGGGCCAGTTCGTCAAGAGCCACGTGCAGTCCAAGAGTGCGATCACCTGCGTGACATGTAAGTACATAGGATCACGTTGTATTCTGTGAGGTTTGGCAAACTGACTATGGACTGTTCCTGAATTGCGAATCATGCATAGCCGGGGTCATGCGGGAACAGGAGTTCCTCTTTGCAGGCGACATGGACGGCATGGTCACAATCTGGGAGGTCCTCTTCGACGGCCTCACGCATATTGCAACCTTGCCAGCATCAATTTCACGGGACAAACGGGACGAGATCACGTCGATTCTCTTCAACGGCGGACTGTACCTCGCACCGCAGGGTCAAGAGTTCTTCGTCGTCGGCTATAGCACCGGTCACATCTCGGTAAGAATGTCAAGTGTGATTATCTAGTCTCTTTCAGGACACTGACCCCATTCTGCCTGTTGAATGCTCAGATTTGGAGCGTGAGCAAGAAACTGATGCTCCGGTCTTTCAAGGCGCACAGCGACAGTGTCGGGACGCTGGCCATGCACGGCTGGTTCCTCTTCTCCGGTTCGGAAGACACGCTAATCCGGATGTGGAACCTCGTGACGCTCTCTGAGACCTATGAGCTGGGGGTTCTGCGTCCGCCGTTTGCGACCTCGTCCACCGGAACGAGCTCTCCGATTGTGAGTCTGGACGTGGTTCCGATGTTCGGATTCGTGGTCAGCGCTGCAGCCGACGGCACCATGCTCGTCTGGGACTACGGCGCGTTCGAAGGCAATGAGGACTTTGACGCGTACGGAAAGATCGTGTACCGGAACAAGTACGTATCCGTAGTGAGAAATTGGTTGTTGAAATTGGTTTTCGTTGATGGAAAACTGGGATTTCTGGTACACACAGACACGAGAGCCACATCCAGTGTATGCGCTACTGGCAGCCGCGCAGATCCGTTATCTGCGGCACAAGCGACGGCAAGATTCTCATCTTCGCGCTCCCATCTCGCGTGAGTGAACTCTTTTCCTAGGCTTTGCGATATTGGTCTCAAGTCTAGAAACCTCATGCTGATTGATTATCTGCTGCTTGTGATTTCGCTGCTACAGCTCTTTGTGGAACCGCGTCATCCAGGGTCTCAGTCGAACGGCTTAGATAGCTCCACAGTAGATTCAATGCAGCGATAGAGCACCATCGAGTTGGGCACTCGTGAGAAAGTGTCCACCGCATGTTGCGCCTCAGAAGATCGCCAAGTTACCATGAGATACCAAAGTACCAACATGATTTGTTAGCGACCTATTTTGGGTCGATACGCTAAGTAAACTTATCGCACCTGACAACCTCGGAGTAGGCATCCCCG
The DNA here is from genome assembly GCA_023334315.1 of Globisporangium alternatum. Lineage (NCBI taxonomy): Eukaryota > Oomycota > Peronosporomycetes > Pythiales > Pythiaceae > Globisporangium > Globisporangium alternatum. The sequence continues at coordinate 18,602 of JAASGT010000685.1, forward strand.
GGACCGGAGCTCTAGGAGCTCGGGTAAGTTTGAGTTCGTTCTTGAGGAAGATGTTGCGCGCAGCGTTC
>JAASGT010000686.1:0-18649 GCA_023334315.1 Globisporangium alternatum
CGCGCTCTTCGAGGCACTTGGTGCTGAAGATCTGGAAGCATGACCCGTCGCTCGACCACGCGAGGATGCTCGGGTCTTCCGAGTGCAGGATGTCGTAGAGGCAGCGCAGGAACTTGGGCACGCGCGTGACGAGTAGGAGGTTGCTCTTGCGCGTGGCCATAGCCGCCGTAGCAGTGGTGGCAGACACAGCTGCCACTAGCGCTAGTGAGGAGGAAGCAGATCGCATTGAGTTGGTTGGCTGGCAGATAACGACCTGGAGCTCTTTGTGGGGAAGGACGCGAATTGGGAAATGAGTGAGATTAGATGTGGATCTTAAACTGCTGGAAGGACTGAGTGTTGAGTAGTGTAACTGTCGAGGGAAAACTATGACGCAGGGCTCGTTTCTGCGAGGGGGCGTCCATCAACGTTTCACTTGTGGTTGAACGTTGCGACGACCGTGGCAATTCAGACAAGTTCACAAGATACCTTATCCAGGGGTGTTCGTATAGAGATTTGTATGGGCTTCGATAAAAATAGAGACCAGCTATATTTTAAAAGAGTGTATGGCAGGACAGAAAGCAAGTTCAATGTAATTTTTTGTGGAAAATAAATGCTGAATGAGGAACACTTGGCCGGCGTCTCCTAACGATCCATGAATGTACATGTGCGTCCGTTCGAGTCTGCACCCTCCTCGCCTAGTGAGAAGAATGGATTTGTTCCATGTGGCCACATCAACTTGACACACGCCTTTCAAAGCACATGAACATGACGAGCAGCCGTCTCTGATGTCCATGGACCCTTCGGGCTGATCTTGTTCACTCGATTAGGTTTGTCACAAATATCCCCATGGGAGCATAACACTAAAATGTCACCCACATGTGCACATACCTGAGCATATTGTAAGAATGGGGATGCGCCACGTGCGACCGTATTCGGCACCCCTGACCTGCCTTGCGTAAATTTTTAACACGCGACGATGCAGAGCAGTATACAAGTGAGGACTACGGTCCCTTCAGCATGCTCCTGTTGCCATGCAGACGTCAGTTGCAAGGGTCGTTGGTCACCACCAGATGTCTCAAAAACGACATGCCAATCTGCTGGTCAAAGCGAGTGTCACTTGCAGAATGAAATCCCAGCCGCAGTGAGGCCTGGAGCTTGAGCCCCGGTGTCTTTTTAGAAGCGAGTGCGTCAGCTCCTGCTGTCCAATGAGGGGCTTCGGTCGAACAAGAGCGCTGAACATGTGCCAGTCACCAGTGCTGAGGAGCAAGGCATTCGGGCGACTTTGCTTGTAGGAGCAGCTGAATATCTACGGCTTGGGTGGGCTACTATTACACCATTGTGAGTCAGAGCTTCACATGCGGCGCAGGCGAGTGCTCGAAGTGCGCGAGCACACGTCCATGCCACCCAAAGAGGTTTGGAATTTCCATTCGTGCTCACTCATTGGGCGCGCAAACGTACGTACGCAAATCAGCATTCAGACCCAGGACCACCTCTTGTACTGGCTGCCAAGGTACTGCGGTGGGTGCCCGAAGTCTTTTGGACAACACGCGTGGTGGTGACTGGCTGATTGCGGTCGGCTGCGTCTGCTCTGTTCCCTTCTGCTGCTTGCATCTCACACATGAATCCATCATGAGCCTCAGGAGGAGGTCAATTATGAGACCTCCTGGGCTTCATTTGGACTCCAGTGCAACTCTCAGATCTTATTCGCTGTCCTGTCAAACTGGATCCATCTGTGAGCAGCACAGAAACATTGGCTGCTTGCTGGCGATGCTGAGATGCTGAGATACGGAGAGACCACGCGATCCCAGGACAACCAACCGCAGGCACATTGCAGAGTGGACTCGGTTGCTAATCGGAACAGATCGACCGTCCCAAGCTCTGCGTCTTTCGCACCAGCAATCCTTACCATCTGTGACTCACCGTTTGTTTACTTGCCAAAGTGAGGTTCCAGGTGCCGCACAGCTGGCCTCAAAGCTTCAAGAACTATTCGACCTTCATCGGTTCTTCTGTAGGAACGAGCAATTGCAGTTAAAAATGCGGCTGCTAGTAGTGTTGATACCTGCATGGGCCAACAATTGCCATCGAGGCAGCTGGCTGATTTGCTAGCGACGTCCGCCATGAAGTCGGCCGTTCTGTTCTGTTATCGTGTTCGCGGTGTGCAATGTCGGCCAGTGAAAGTGACTGGCTGGCTGGTTGGTTGGCTGCTGAGGCGTTGTCCCCTCGCAGATGAGCGAAGCGAGCCGAAGGGGAGATGAGCGGAGACAGCCAGCCAGCCACCACCATTGACGATTGGTGATATGACGACAGGACCAAGGTCGTTTTGGTTTGGTGGGTGCATTTTTGCGCGCATCAACAACAAACAAGAGCCGAGACAGCCTCGATGAAGTGAATCCTGAGGCATTGTTTTGGTATTGGCTGCATGACGCAAGTCGTTCGACGGGAAAGAAATTTGTTTTGTGCACGGTGATCAAAGTGGATCTCAGTCTCAAGCAAAATGCGCCAATCATTCATGCCACGCAGTGCTTCAAACGCAAATCCTTGGTGTGGTTTTGTTTTCAGTTTGTATATTTGATGTGAAAATCTCATTCGCGGCTGCAACAAAGGCTCAGCCTTAGCTCCTCGGTCGTCTGCTGCTTCGCACGAGCTTCCTCGTCACTCAGTCGCCACTTTGAGAGTCGGTACTCACGTGACGCACCTCGCTCATCTGTATCGCTTCCATTCATTCGTCTCGGGCACCACTGGTCCGTATCGAACACCTACCTACTCACAGTCTCAGGCTCTTTTGGCTCCGGCTTGAAGTCACGAGCTGCGCTTGTTGAACGACCGCCCCTTGAGAGCGGCGAGCTACGCTACAAATCTCTGGGTGACGGACGACGCGTATGCCGCTCTAAATGATGTCAAAGACCTTCTTGAGGCGGATCACGAGCTGCCAGTCCTCCTTCTGCAGGTCGTTGCGGAAGTTCTCCTTGAGCGCGTCGATGCTCGCGCGCGATAGCCGCGACACGAGCTTGTGCTTGTGGTCGAACTGGCGGCCGTACGTGATGCTGCCTTCGTTGTCGATGCGCACGGCCACGGACGCGCCCTTCTTCGCGCGGTCCACCTCCTTGTGCTCGCGCTCGATCGAGCCGACCTTGCCGATGAACACACCACCGGCCATGGGCACCACGAGCGGCGTGCCGACCTTCAGGATCCCCTCTTCGACGTCCACACCCAAGATGATCGGGTCCTTCTTGTTGAAGATGCAGTTGGGCAGGATCTTGAGCACGCACGGGAATACCGCGACGTCCTCGAACTCCTCGCGCCGCGCTTCCCGGAAGTTGTCCATGTAGGCCGTGAACTGGTCGAAGAGGTGGTAAATAATGTCGGCCGTGAAGATGCGCACGCCGAGCTCCTGCGCCAGCTCGGTCGCGTCGCTGTGCACCTTGACGTCGAACGCCAGGATCGTCGCGAACTCCTTCTGGTGTTCGAGCTGCACGGACGCGCGCATCACGTCCTTCTTGTGCACGGGTCCGAGGTTCACGCACGCCACGGGAATCGGCGGATCGCACGTGCGCAAAAACTCGAGCAGCGCCTCGAGCGCACCCAGCGTCGACGCCTGCACCATCACGCCGCGCTTTGTGGCCTTGACCGAGTCCAAGATACCCGTGAGGTCCGACATGACCGAGTCCTTGAGCTCCTCAACGTCGTCGTCGGGGCCCACGACGTGGATCTGTGTGCCGGCCACGGCCTTTTCGAGACCATGCGCGCAGATCTTGACGCCCATGGCCGCCTTCATGGACTGGTGGTGGATGTACTCGCCCTTGATGCGGATCTCCTTCATCGGGTGTGGCGTCAGGATCGACCGGATCGTCGTCACCACCGGCCCGTCCAGTGTACACACGACGATCGTGTCGCCCTCGTGCAGCGTGCCGTTCACCAAGATCGTGTCGATCGTCGTGCCGAGCCCCTCGATCACCTTAACTTCGAGCACCGTGCACTGCAAAATGTCAACAAACGCGAGCGACTTGGCCATGCCCTCCTGGGTCAGGCGCGTGATCATCATGAGCAGGTCCGGCACACCCTCGCCGGAGATCGCGCTCGTTGGGATGAGCGAGATCGTGTGGCCCAGGTCCTTGTTGCGCCAGTAGATCTGTGAGTTGAGCCCCTGCTCCGAGAACTCGACCATGATCTTGGCCGCGCGGTCCTCGAACTCGCGCACCACGTGCTCGTTCTGGTGCTTGAGCGCCTCCTGGACCGGCATGTCCGTCATCGTCTTCCAGCCGTAGCAGCGATCGATCTTGTTGAGCGCAACCACGAACGGCGCCTTCTTCTGGCGCAAAAGGCGCAGCGACTCGAGCGTCTGCGGCTCCAGGCCGTGCATGATGTCGACCACTAAGATCGCGATATCACAGAGCGACGAGCCGCGCGAGCGCAGGTTCGTGAACGACTCGTGCCCGGGGGTGTCGATCACGAGCAGACCGGGAAGCTTGTAGGTGAGCTTCATGGTCTGGTTCAGACGCGCGGTCTTCTGCTTGATGGCCTCGACGGGGAAGAACGTCGCGCCGATCTGCTGCGTGATACCGCCCGCCTCGCCGTCCTGCACCTTGGTCTTGCGGATGTTGTCGAGCAACTTCGTCTTACCGGTATCGACGTGACCCATGATGCAGCAAATCGGCGAGCGCAGGTTGCTGAGCGAGACGTTCGCGAGCGCCTCCTCCTCGCGCACACGGCGACGGTCCGCGGCTTCGCGCTTCTTGCGTTCGGCTTCCTGCTGCGCCTTGGAGCGAATGCGCTCGGCCTCGGCGTTAATGCGCGCCTGCTCCTCTTGCTCCTCCTGGCGCTTCTTGAGCGCGATACCCTGCTGCACGAGGCGCTCCTGCTCCTTCTTCTGCTCGATCAGGATCAGGTCCTCGACGTCGTCATCGCTCTCGTCGTCACCGTTAGCGTTGAGCTTGTCCTCGAGCGACGCGACCACGTCGCTGGTCTCCCAGTCCTCGTCGTCCCATGCATCTGGTGCCTCAGCCTCGGCGTCGTTGTCGGCGTTCTCCCAATCGTCGGCGACCTCCTCGACGACCTCCTCCTCCTGCTGCTTGGGCTTCTTGTTCTTCTTGTTGCTGTTCGTGTACACGACCTTCTTCTTTTCCTCCTCTGGAGCGGTGGCGTCCGGCACGAGACCGGCCAGCTGCAGCGCCTCGAGCGCAGCCTGGGCCTTGGCGGCCTTGAGCTTCTGCGCCTTGGTCATGTACGTGCCCTCCTTCTTCTGGCGTTCGACCTTGGCGGCCTTGGCCTCCTTCTTCTTGCGGCGGATCTCCTCCTGCACCGCTTCCTCAGCAAGACGGCGCTCCTCCTCCTCGCGCTCAAGACGCTCTTGCTCCAGACGCTCGCGTTCAATGCGCTCCTGCTCGGCGCGGAGCGCCGCCTGGCGCTCGGCCAGCAGCTTCGCGGCGGCCGACACGGGCTTCTTGGGCGCCTCAGCCTCGACCTTCTTCTCCTCGGGCTTCTTCTTGCCCTTGGCCTTCTTCTTCGCATTCTTCTTGTCGCCGCCGGCGGCCGTGTCCACGCCCAGCGACGCCAGGTACGCGGCAGCCGCGGCGTCCACGTCGCTCTTCTCGGCGGTGGTCTTGTCGCTCTCGTCCTTGGAGCCATTCGTGTCGGCGGCTTGGGCGGTGGCCGAGACCTCGGGCTTGAACTCGTTCAGCAGGTCGTCCCACTCATCGACGTCTGCGCCACCGGAGGCGGCGGCCTTCTTCGGCGCGTTCGTCTTCTTCCCTTTCTTCGGCGGCATGATGCTTGTTGCTCTCTCTCTACCTTTGACACTTTGGGCCTTGGATTGTGTGGAAGTCATGAGTGGGTTGAGCTCTGAGCCATCAAACCGTTTTCGACGCGTCAAGAATAAGTGGTCCCTGAAGTGGACCACATAATGGTATAAAAGATGCAAAATTGAATCGGACAGCGTCAATAATGTTGATGACAACGTCGACATTCATTTGTATCGCCGTTGCCTGCAGTGACATAAGCTTCGACAACCAGCACGTCTACTTCTTCATGTTCTCCTCGAGCATCTTCTCGCAGTCCTCCAGAAAGTTCTGCAGATCCACCTCGCCACTGCGTATCTCATCGTACTGCTTTTGAGCTTGTGGTACTTCTTCTCCTCCTTGCGCAGCGACTCTTCTCTCTTCTTCACCTCCTTCTCGATCGCCTCGCACTTCTGAACAACCTCTATCGCTTCTTCATTGCCGTGCACTACTCCTTGATTTCCTCGATCTTCTTCTTGAGCGTCTCCATATCTTCCTCAAGCTACTGCAGCACCTGGACGTTCTTCTCGCTGTTCTTCTAATTGCTCTTTTTATCCACATAGATCTGTCATCTGCTTGGTCTTGTTGTCAATCTGCTTCGTGATCTTGTTCGTGATGTCCTGCTCCTTGCGAAGCTTCGCGCCACCGACGTCGAGAATTTTCTCCTTCAGGTCGGCGAATTTGTCTCCCATCTTCTCCACCGTCTCCTTGACGTCTTCAAATTCGATCTCTTTCGCAGACTTCACCTTCTTGAGTTTGTCAATCTGCTTCTTCGCTTCTCCAGCGTGCGCTTGCTCTCTTTCAAGTCCACCAGCTTCGTCTTCGTGCCATTCACGCTCAGCTCGAGGCGTGGGAGTTCGTTCTCGAACTGCTCGATGCGTCGAGTCATCTGCGAAACCTCCTCAAGTGTAAACTTCTCGTCTCAGACACGCTGCAACTTGTCCTTGAGGCTAGCGGCTTCCTTCTGCAACGCGGCGATCTTTCCTTCGCTCAAACCATTCGAAGCAATCGAGCTAGACATTCCGCCGCTCTTCGTACACTCGCCACCACCAGACATGGCACCAAAGAGCTCGACAAGCTGGCCATCTAACGTCACCACGCGATACTTGCACTGGCTACCCTGGGACGCAATCAAAGTGGCTTCGTCCAGATCGGCATGAACTTCTGGTCGCTCACTTGCACCACATCAAACAGGCGAGGCGCCTGTTGCCCCGATGGCCCGGTGATTGGGCGGAACTGCTGCGTGCACTTGGAGTGAAGGTACTCGAGCTGGCCCAAGATCAGGAACGTGGTGCGTCTCAAGTTGTTCTTGAGAAGGAACTCGACGCAGGCTTGCGCCTCCGACGTGGTCGCAACGACAAGGTTGCCCAGCACACCGCACGCAGTGGAGATCGCGACGTCGTATTTGGCGTCAATCGCTCCCAAGCACCCAGACGTCTGAAGAGCCCCGCATTCGCTAGTGGCTTACAAGGCTTGCTCGCATCGAGTAGCGCACGCAGCATGCGGCTCTTGGTCGTTTGCGATTGTACCGCCCCAGACGCTTCTTCAGCCTTGGAACGCGCTTCCCGGAACTTCTCTGACACGATCCCGTCCTACTCCTTAGCGTGTTCAAGCTCTTTCTCCGCGATAACGATGCACTTCTTCATTTCCACAAACTCTTTGCTCTTCTGAGCCTACTGCTCGATGTTTTCGATTGTTGCTTCCGCGTCCTGGATGCCCGTTCATCCTTCGCTTCAAGCGCGTTCTTGGCATTCATCACGGGCGTCTCAGTATTTTGCAAAAGCGATCAATAGGCGAATCCGTAAGGCTAGAATCATCCTCTCTCGTAATGCGACCTGCACATCGTTGACACCACATCCTGATGCCATTGCCAGTTAACAATGGTGTTCACTGTTCACTCTCGTTTATTCACTACTTCCCTCACACACGGGAACACCACCACCGACTCGATTGCACCACTGCGCTGCTGTCGATTGCATCTCAAAATCTGTTCTCCCTCTGAAAGTTCTTTGCTCACACGCAAGATAATCACCAAATGCCCGGGATGACGACCTTGCGGTTCTTCGGGTACGTCTCCTTGAACTTGTCGAGGTACCACTGGTGGTTGCTCACGGCGCGCGGCACGAGGTTCGTCGCCGTGTAGAACGCGAAGGACCAGCCGGCCGGCGAGCCCGAGAGCACGCTCCAGCCGCTCCACTCGAGCAGCTCGCCAAAGTAGTTGGGCGCCGACACGAACTCGAACATGCCACCGTACGGGATCGCGTAGCCCGTGTCGCCGGGCTTGCGCAGGTGGATCACAACCTGGTCCGAGTGCACATTGATCAGGAAGCCGGTGACGAACATGGCAACGCCCACGTAGAATGACACGCGCGCGAACGGCTGGTCGCTCGCGTAGTCGCCAAACTGGCTTAGGTACCGTGCGTTCACGTACGCGTTGATCACGTTGTAGAAGTCTCCGGCGAGCATGACCGTGAGCGGCATGCGCTTCTCCTTGCTCGTGCGGATCAGGAACGGGTACACGAACGCGCGGTAGAAGTAGTGCGTGCACCAGAGCGTCGCCGCGATCATGGGCGTCGTGGACGCGCGGTACTCGCCCAGCGAGTACACGAGCGCGAACCAGAGCGCCGACGGCATCTCCATGAGCACCCACCCGAGACGCGTGTTGACCGTCGGCCCCCAGCCGGGGCGCGCGTGGCGGCCGTACGGAGCCTTGATCACGCTCGTCGCGACGGACGTGGCGATGCCGAGCGCGAACACACCGCGCACGAGCCACGCGTGCAGCTCCCGCTCGCTCCAATCCAGCGTTTGTGGTGTTGCCATCCAGGAGCTCTCTTTTCTTGTGCGGCGGTGCGCTGCTCAAATCGAAAATGGCTTGAAAAAGGAAGGCCATCGATCATTCGTGTGCGACATGTGCACACAAGTAATCAATACGCAACAAGGGATTCGTCATGTCGGATATAACAAAGCGCTCAAGACACCGAAAACCTTCAATCGTCCAAACTCGCAAGAGCGCGGCACTTGCTTTACTGAGAGCACACGAGAAATGGAGACCATCACTCCGCTTTGCTGCCGACTATAGTAGGGAATTTTTATTGCTTTCATTGAACTGTCCCGGTGTACCAATGGTACGCTTATGGTACACTGTACCGTAAAACTGGTACCAAGACACTCCTCCCCAACCAATCTTCCCGAGCCATGAAGAGCTCCAATAATTGCGCGGAAAGGTGCGAAGAGTGAGTGAGCGAAGATGGCGAAGCGCAAGACGCACTGGGCCGTGCGCCGCAAGAACAAGCAGGCGAGGACCGCCGAGGAAGGTGGTGGTAATGAAATCGGTGGCGAGCGCAAGAACGAGCGCGTGGATCGTCGCGCGGGCTTCTCTGAGGCCATTCATCCGGGCTCCTACGCGGCGGTTCGCAAAGCGGAGCTCGCCGCCAAGGGCGAGACTGCTGCTGCTGCTACTGCGCCAGCGGAAGATGCCACGAATGCCGATGACAAGGTGATCAAGCGCCGCTACGGCATCTGGCTTGCGTTCTGCGGCAAGAACTACTCTGGCATGCAAATGTACGTGCTTTGAAATAGCGGATAGTTCTGCGTTCGAGTCTGTGCGAATTGATACTGACTGGAAATGTGCACACGTGTGTTCTGGCGGTATTAGGAACGAGGGCGTGAAGACTATCGAAGCTGAAGTGGAGCGCGCGCTCTTTGAAGCCGGTGGAATCGCCGAAGTCAACTACGGCTTCTTGCAGAAGGTTGGCTGGAGTCGTGCCGCGCGTACCGACAAGGGCGTCCACGCCGCTGGCCAGCTGCTGACCGCGAAGCTCCAGGTCGGCGACGATATCCCAGCGTTCGTCGCGAAGGTCAATGCGGCGCTTCCAGAGGACATTCGTATTATGCACATGGTCACGGTCACGAAGAACTTCAACGCGAAACTGGCCTGCGACCAGCGCACGTACGAGTACCTGGCGCCGACGTTCATCTTTGGCAAGCGCAGCCGCTCCGCTGCTATCCCACCACCTTCTGGGAGCGAGTGGCCGACGAACTTGCACGACACAGAAGAGGGAATCAACACGGAGATCGAGATCACGCCCGAGACGCTCAAACAGCACCAGGAGTTCCGCATGGACGACGAGACCCACGCGCTGCTCAACAAGGTGCTGCGCCAGTACGAAGGCACACACAACTTCCACAACTTCACGTCCAAGCTCGAGCCCACGAGTCCAAAGTGCAATCGCTATATCACGTCGTTTGCGGCGGAGAAGCCCTTTGTCGAGAACAACATGGAGTGGATCCGGCTGCGCGTGATCGGCCAGAGCTTCCTGCTGCACCACATCCGCAAGATGATCGGCACGGCCGTGGAGGTCGTTGCGGGGCTCACGGACATCAGCATTATCGACAAGGCGACGCAGCTGGACAAGATGGACCTGCCAAAGGCGCCGAGCGTTGGACTGTACCTCGCGCAGGCGCACTTCAAGATCTACAACCTCAAGATGAAGGACTCGATCCAGACGTCGCACCCGCCGCTGGACCTCGAAGACCCGCAGGTGGCCGCCGCGGTGGAGCAATTCAAGCGCGACTACATCTTCGACCACATCATCAAGCACGAGGAGGCCACGCGCACGTACGCCAAGTGGCTGCGCACGCTTGAGACGCTGCCGTTCGACTACGTCGCCAAGTCATACGCCGACTGGAAGAAGGAGAAGGAGGAACTCGCGGCGCTTACCGACCGCGCGGCGAAGCGCGAGGCCGTCAAGGCGGCGGCGCAGCGCGCAGCTCTGGCGCAGGCGGAAGCTACTGCTGAGACGAGCACGGCTGCTGAAGACAAGTGAGCAGCAGACCGAGGCGTTAGCACTGACGTGGTCGCGAACAGAGCGGTGTCGTTATGAGTTGTTAACCTCTGGTTGGTAGAGGTGGATGCGAGTCAACATGGACTCGCTGGCGCCACGGCTAAGAATAGATTCAAGGTGACCAGTGTGAGGGAATAAATAGTAACAGCAGCAACAACTCTATTTTTAGGACGTGACCCGCCACTTGGCCGTCTGGACAATGACCACTTCGACGTCGGCATTCGTCCAGTTATTACTCTCGATTGCAATGGCGCCGCCGGAGCTCTCGGACACGGCGCTCAAGCTCTCGCAGGTGATCGAGCGCGAGGCGAAGCGCACGTCGGCGCTGCGCAGCAGCCGCCTCTCGCGCATGCGCTCGAGCTTCTCGTCCTTCACTCGCAATTCGCGCATGGCTGACAGCAAAAAGTCAACGTCATCAGTGGCGCCCATGCCTGAGCATGCAAAGGTGGCCTCGGTCGAGAAGGAAAGTGAGCTGAGGCTCGAGGGTGAGTTCCCGAGAGGCTCAAAGGTCGCCAAGCTGCATCGCCATGACTCGAAGATGCACACCACAGCTGATGCGGACGAGGTTGTCGTTGCCACGACAGCCAGAGAGCGGCTATGGCTGCTGCTGGATGACCCGCAGTCGTCCCATGTGGCGCACTACCTCTCGGTCTTCATCTTTGGCTTCGTGTCCGTATCCACGATCGTGTTCATCGCGCAGACGGAGGAGGGGCTCGCGATCTACATGAGCGAACTGAACGTCGTCGAGACGATCTGCGCCGTCATCTTCTCTATCGAGCTGCTGCTGCGCATGCTCGCGTGTCCGAGCCGTACCGCGTTCTTCCAGAGTCAGTCAGTCCATATTGTCACTATCGCATCACTCCTTTACTGCATTGCTGGTCTAACGCGTCTCTCTCATTGTGTGCAGACTATGCGAACTGGATCGACATGTCGGCCATCTTGCCGTTCTACCTCGAGCGAATACTGCAAGTGGACAACGCTGGCACGTTCGGTGCGATCCGTATCGTGCGGCTCACGCGTGTGGCGCGTGTGCTCAAGATGTCGCGCTACTCGTCGGCCATCCAGGTGTTCGTGCAAGCAATCGCGATCAGCATGAAGGCACTCTCGATGCTCATCTTCCTCATGGCCATCGCCATGATCGTCTTCTCGAGCATGATCTACTTCGCCGAGTACACGCGCGACGGCTGCCGCGCAGGCGGCTGGGTCGGCAATTGCAGTAGTGACACCGCCGGCTCGCTCGTGTACGCGTCGTCGATCGCCGGAGCCGCCGCCGCACGAGTGGCGTCGCCGACAGACTGCATCTGCGTGGACCCAAACCCGTACAAGAGCATCGCGTCGTCGTTCTGGTGGTGCGTCGTGACCATGTCGACGGTCGGGTACGGAGACATGACGCCCGTGACGGTCATGGGCAAAGTCGTGGGCTGCGCGAGCGTGCTCACGGGCATGCTTGTGCTGGCGCTGCCCATCACGGTAATCGGTACGAACTTCCAGAAGGTCATGAAGAGCGTGATGCAGCAGACGATGAAGTCAAACGTGGACTACCTCAAGGGCAAGCGCATGCTCTGCCGCAATGAGATCGAGGCGATCCTCGAGCGCTTCCACGCCGTGACCGAGGACATTCACCTGAACGTCGACGACGTCATCAACGTCTACGACGAGGACAACAACGGCATGCTCGAAGACGAGGAGCTCGCCAAGTTCCGCATCGACCTCGAAATTTTGCAGAACCGCTTCATGATGAATCACCACCCCCACGGCGGTGACGGTGGCCCAAGGGTAGAGGTGGCGGCGCTCCATGGGACGCGTCCACTTCCTGGGGACACTCCTGGCGGCGGGTCACTTGCGTCCACGTGGACACTTGGCTCGTCGCTGCAAGCGCGACAGCAACCATCGCCTCGGCTGTACTATCACAGCCCAGCTCTGGACCGCCCACCGCGACGCTCGAGCACCTCGAGTGCGGTGGCGACGCGACCTGTGGTGGTGGGACCACTCCTCAAATCAGCGAGCGAGGAGGACGTTGTGCGACGGAGCACGGCGCTCGCCTCCACGACCTGGACTTCCTCCGCCCCATCCCCATCTCCAGGCCCAGGTTCGGCGCTCCTCCAGCGCGACGTCAAGGCGAACACTGCGATTTCTCAGCACGCGGGCTCGGACGGCAGCATCCAAAAGCTGCCAGCGACGCATCCGGAGGCCGCTGTGCTGTCGTCTCTTCCGGGTCTAGTTACTGACATGAGCAAAGATTCTCATCAGCCGCCTTCTCATCGACACCACTCAGACCACATGACTCCACTGACTCCGCCATCGTCGAGCCAGCAGCACCACGCGCCGCCAATCGACAGCGAGCTCTTCTGGCTACGCATGATGGACATGCAGCACGCGTGGGAGGAGCGGCTGCTGGAGACCGAGCAACGACTCGAGGCCAAGCTGCAGATCCTCACCAAGATCCTCATTCGCGTCGAAGGCATGGTGGATGTCGACGAATAGAAAACAGTCAGCAAACCATATTTATTCGCAACAAGCAAAGCAGTGATTCGTGGACCTGTGGTCCACGATGCTTGTCGTCTAATTACCATTCTTGTGTTCCCTGTCTCCCTCTTCATCTTCCCCATCCTCTTTATCCTCGTCGCTGTCTTCCACCACGACATTGGCATCCTGCAGCAACTCGTGCCGATTCCCACGTGCGTACATCACCTTCTGAAGACGAAGCGCCGCGACGCGCAGGCGCGCCTTCTGTACTTCTGCGAGAGCGACGTCGCTCGGTTGTGGTTCGTTATTGTGCGCCTCATCTTCTGCTGCGTGCGGCTCGGTGACGTCAGCGGAGCTTGAGTTGTCTGACTGGTGGTGGTTCACATCGCTTTCCAGTGAACCATTCGTCTTCGTGTTGCTCGAATCGGAAACCTTGATGCTGGAGATGACCGCAGTGCTGCTGGACCCTACTGTCGCGATCGACTGAGCGCGGCGCGTGCGACTGCTGAACGATGAGTCCAGATCTGTGGCTGCGGGCGGTCCCTGCTCCTGCTCGCTCGTGGAGTACTTTGGTTTCCCGTCGAGGTCGTTCAGCGTTCCATTTGGCAGAATCATCTCGACAAAGAGCCGAAACGCGCTGTCCCACTCGCTCTCGTTGTTGACGCGCAAGAGTGTGCTGAGATGCGCCTCGAAAGTGCTGATGCGTGCAAACGTGTTCTTGGTCTCAGCTGGTTTCTGTGCAGCCCCGCCGCCGTCATTCGAAAGCGTCTGCTGACGTATTCCAACGACCGGCGCTGAGATGCGGCGAGTGCTGTGGGTCTTCTCCGCGCTTTGTCTCTTCTCACTCAGTGCGGTTCCCATCTGAACATCCGCAAGGTACTCGTTCACGCTCTTTTTCTGCCGCACAACATCCTGCGCGAGCTTGTACACGAGCTGGAAGTACGAATGCGCCTGGATGATCTCGAGCAGCCGCTCCGAGTCGAGCGCAAACAAGTCGCTCGCGCGAATGCTCGTGACTGTCATGAGGCTCACTGAGTGGCCCAGGATGCCGTTCTCGCCAAAGTAGTCGCCCATGCGGAAGCGACCAGCGTGGTACAGTGACGGGTTCGACACGCTCTTGGAAAACAGATACCCGCGCACTACAAAGTACATCGCTTTGCACACGCTGCCCTCCACGATCACGTTCTCGCCGCGCGGGTAGCCTTCAAAGCGCAGGTTCTGCGCGATCGAGTGCATTACGCCCTGCGCCACAGCGCCACTGTTGTCCTCTTTCCCTGCGCCACGTGCCAGCGGCCGAAACACGCGCTCCATCAACAGCAGCAGCGGCTTCTCAGCAATATGCACGATGCCTTCGGTGCGCACACTCCGTGGCAAGTCATCAAACACCATTTGGTAGTCCACGCCCGCGTACGACGACCACCAGGACGTCAGGAACGCATTGGCGCGCAGCTTGAGCGCGTTGCTGACCTTCCAGCGCGCCAGGTAGTGCTCGGTCGTGATGTGGTTCTTCCGGAATCGCACTTCGTTGGCAATGTAGAGGATGAACACGTTTGCCAACTCACCGATCATCGACGCCATCATGAGCTGGCCTACGAAGCTGATGAAAATGCTGAACGCAAAGTCCACTGTATTTGTCGGACGGAACGTCTTGCCCTTCTTCACGAATGCGGTGGTTGCAAACGCCAGGCCACGGAACAAGCGCAGCATGAGCACATCGGGTTCCGGGTCTGACACAGCGAGCTCTTCCGCGGGGAGCCACGCCTGCCACTCAGTACCAAAGCCGTCGTGCATGGCGACTGCGAAATACGCACACGACGTCCAGAAGATCGCAATGGAGTAGAGCAGCCAGAGGGTCTTGACGCGGTCGATTTCAAACGACACGCTTCGTCGCTTGATCTCGTTTCGATAGTAGACAAAATTCTTCATCTTCAGACACCGGTTCAGCCGCAGCCACTTCTTCAAAATCACGTTCTCCTTCTTGAACACAAAGCCACCGATGAAATGGTCGAGTGGGAACGCCGCTACAAGGTCCCAGATGAAGCGCTCGCGCTTGTACGTCAGCAGGTGGTCTTGCTCGTAGAGCTCCATGGCTGCCTGGTTAGCCCGGACGCGGAAGTTGAACCAGATGTCCATCCAAAATACAAACTCGCACAGGCACTCGACGACGCGCAGCAAGACAGGGATACCGTTCCAACGGTCTAACGAGTCGTACACAACACGATAGGGGACGAAAACTGCGATGAAAACTGTGCAGACGGACGTCAGTCGCACCCAGAGGATGTAGAAGCGGCTTTGGATCTCTGCACCGTTCACCAGCAAAGTGACGAGACCGCGGATCTTCGCTACTGCAGGTGCAGTCGTGTCATGCAGCCACTGCAGCAAGTTGTACTTCTGCAGAGCCTGTCTGATGGAGAATGTGAGCGACTTCTTCTTGTCGCCACGCGTGTGGGCCAAGAGGAGCTCTTCAATGCTCTCTGCGCGCGAGTTGAGCACATCCATTCGCGAAAGATTGTGCTTCAAGCCCCGTCGATGCGTGCTTCCAGCATCGCTCTCTTGCTGCACTTCAGTAGCCTGGCGGGTCAAGCGTTGCTGCTCCTGCTGGATCTTGACAATGCGTAACACTTTTTTCTTCCACTCTGGGTACCGATCGAACACCAACTCGAGGGACTGACGGGAGAGTCTGTACAGGATGCATGAGGTCTTGGCCTTCACGAATGCGTTGCGAGGCGCATTCGTAAACAGCGCCGCTTCACCAAAGTAGCTTCCTGCTGTGATCTCGTTCACTTTTTGCAACCCACTGACGCTTCTCCCAAAGATACTCGTTCGTCGCTGAGGTGAAGTCGCAGCTGCAGTAGTTGGTGCTGGGGGTGCCGGAGGCGCTGAAGCTCCTGTAAGCAGAGCCGCAGGGATCAAGATGTCAAGCGTACCCGTAAAGATGAAGAACATCTCGCTGCCTTCTTCACCAAAGCGGCAAATGTACTCGTCCTTGACGTACAGGATTTGCGTGAAGAGCGACACGAGCATCCGCGTCACCGAGTCTTCCATTCCAGCGAGGAACGCGACTTTGATGATCATCGGGTGCAACTGGAACATGCGGATGTCGACCAGCAGCGAGGGTGGCAGCACACGCTCAAGCACGTGCTCCTGTGTGATCGAGTGGAACCGCTTGAAGAAGAAGTACGTCTTGAACTTCTCCTGGATATCCTGCGGGAGCTTGAAATGCGCCAGCAAGTGGCGCAACGAGCTCATCTTGGCGACAAACTCGCGGTTCTCGGAATCCTCGAGCTCGATCACGTCGAGGAAGTTGCCGACCACGTATGCGAACAGGAAGAACCCTCCTGTCATCGTCACAACGCTGAAGAGACACTGCATCACCGTCTTTGGTAACTCGCCGGTGCTTGACGCAGACATGAGACCAAACGACCAGAAGATCGAGCCAAAGTACTGCAGACTTCTGTCGCCGCCTTCGAGCAGCTCACCTGGCAACCACGTGTTTTCTCCAAAGTACGTCGTGGCATTCGAATGATCATGTGAGTTGAACGCCGAGTGGAGCCCCGAAGAATTCGCAGCAAAATCAAACCAGATGCACCCGAACAGGTGCGATGCCAGGAACGTGTAGTACACGAGCTTGAAGAGCCGCAGCTCCCTCGCCAGCTTCACGTACCTGCCCTCCAGCGACTTGAGGTGACTTGGCGCTTTGTAGATGCGGAGCAGCTTGTTGACATTCAGCAGCTCGACACGCCTTTGCATAGCGTGCTTCAGCCAATTGAGCGCAAATAGCGGGACGATAGAGGCAATGTCCACAAGGAAATGCCTCGAACGAAAGTAGTGCGACTTGATCGTATGTATGTCCATCACCTTGTTGCCGTACTCATAGTACCCGAGACGCGACTGGAGGTACATGTCGATCACGAAACAGCCTTCCAAAATGATTGTGACTGTGTCTGTACGCACATACGATGGCATCGTGGAGCCTGCCACAGCATGCACACCAAAGCAGATGTGGTAAATCACGAGCAGCCACTGCGTTGTCATTGCGAAGAAGATCCACGTCTCCCAGAGGCCGACGAATGTAGAGTCCGGGTCGAAGCTCGTCTGTTCTCGCCAAGAGAACCCAGTCTTGAGTTTGCACCAGCTCCGGGTCACCGTGTCCGCTGGAGCGAGTGCGCCGAGTATCGCCCGCTGCAAAGTTGGAGAATTGACGGGAGGTCCTGGACGAATCGACTTGAGCTCACACATGCGACCGACCTTGCAAAGCTGGAGCTTGCGTTCCAGGGTGTGAAGCGATATCGGAAGCGACGGGAAAACACTTTCCATCGCAAGCAGGTGCTCTCGCGACACGTAGACAACGATACAGCCACTCACTGCAGTCACATGTTCCGAGTACCCGACTGCGATCGTTCCTCCGTTGCCTTTCTCCATCTTCTCACTGTTGACGTCGTGCAGATGCAGTGCTGCTGTGCCGAAGAACCCGCCGAGGGGAACAGTATACGGGAATCCATCATCTGGCATGACAGAGACACGTCCTTCCAGCACAAAGTACAGCCCGCTGGCATAATCACCCAGTCGATAGATGATCTCTCCCTGGCCGTAGAGAATGAAACGCAGGTTGTCGAGCAGGATTGACTCGAGCTGCGAGCGCACATCCTCAGGGATTTCATTCGAAGCTGAAGTTCGAAATGGAGCTTCTACGCGGAGCAGCGCAATCGACTCTACGGCTGGTGCACAAATGCTCTTCACGATGTCGTGCTTGATCGCTGTGGGCAGCTCCTCCAGGAGCTCCTGAATGATAGCGCCTCGATGAGCCGACCACCAGAAATCCAGAAAGGAGTTCACGCGTTGATGGATTGCCAGAGGCGCGCTTTGACGCTTGAGAAAGAGCTGGATGCGCGTTCGGGTCGCGAAAAATTCCTTCTGCTCGAACGCCGATGCCGTGAATCGCTGCTGAACGTTGTCGACCACGATCGCGGTGATGAGGAAGCCACTGAGCATGAATCCAAGCGCTACCGCGTACTGTCTGTCGCTGTCGGGCTCGATGGTTTTGCCGAGCGCAGCGAGAACATTCGCTGCGTAGTAGAGCGACCGAAAGTACTGCATCGCTCCAATTCCGACGACTTTCGGATCATTTGATTCGTAAATGTCGCCGTGGATGTCCATGAAGTGGGTCAAGTTGATCTGCGTCATGGAGATGTCGTCCGACGGTATCCAGGCTTCTTCGTGATGACTGAAACCTTCCCAGTGCGTGATGCTAAAGTACAAGCATGCAACGATGTGGTACAGCATGATTAGGATCAGCCCGAAGAAGAGTAGACGCTTTCGACTGTTCATGAGCGTGTAGTTCTCCACTTCAGTGAAATGTCCCTTCAATCGCCACACGCGCAGCAGTCGTGGAAGTCGAGTCACTGCCGAATTGAAGTGCGAGAGATCAAACATTCCGTACGGCCAATTACAGCACAGATCCATGACGAAGTCCCAGCTCTTGAAATACCGTTTGGCGCTGCGTACTGGTTCGAAGATCCTCTCCGAGTTGAGCGAGTAGGAGAGGTTGAAGTTCAGGTAAATGTCGATCCACGAGAGCGAGTCGAC
>JAASGT010000687.1:0-18649 GCA_023334315.1 Globisporangium alternatum
CGCTAAGGCGAACTGCGTGATGGAGGTCCGTCGTTCGTTCTCAGGCGTAGAGCTTCGTGATTTTATAAGTACGCTACCGCACTTAACAGCATCTTCTTCTGGTACCGCACTTAACGTTCTGAACTGAAAAATGGCAGTGACAAGTGACGCGACGCTAGTCAGTGGGCGTGTGAAGAGCGCAGGCGATGCAGTCTGCGTGCGGCCTCTCTTCTTGGCAGTGCTGCTAGTGAACAGTACGAGTGCAGCGACAGCAGCGAATCCTGCCACCTGTCGTGGCGGCTGCGTTGGTATCCAGTAACCAGTATCAGCATCGACATCGTCGCCGTCAAGCAAGAACGAGCGCACAGCAGACTCCGGATTGTGTGTCGAGCCCCCCCCATCCGCTCAGCAAACCGCCATTCTTCCACAAAGGCACAAGTCGCCACAACAATGTATGGCAGCAAATAGAGAAGCTCAGCTTTGTGGTCGGTCGTGTCTGCTCCAGGGCCAAGTGGCAATTGATGTCATTGTCCCGGAAAGCGCTCGCGTTTCCCGACATCCCCGACACGAAGAAGACAGAGCCACTGACACGTGCGCGTGTTCTTCCTCCTGACAGCAGAACTCGCCGTGTGAAACTGCAACTGTGTGTGCACCGCCGCCTGCCGCACATCCTGATGGTGCTTTCGCTACGATCCAGCAACCGCCATCGAGACGTAGTCAACCAACTTCATCCACCAGTCAGTCTGCGGCCACGGATCATGGATTCCAAAGATGTGAAGTTCAAACTCCAAAGAGAACCGCGCGAGGCATCTTTCCCGGTGCGTGACTCTTGCACAACTGCGTGCGTTTGCTGTTGTCATTTATGCAGCTGGGTTGGCTGGCTCGGTGCTGACCTTCGTTTGCTTCTCAATCGTATGGAGCAGATTCGTCAAGGAAGGTCGAGATGCGATGGTGTGGCGATCTGGTGATGCAACTGGGTGCGTGCGCCGTCACCGCACGCTTGGACAGCTCCGACGTCTCAGCTTTCCGTCAACAAGCACTGATGCATCGACTCGGTCATGGACGCTGAACTTTCAGAAAACGCGTGTGCCGTACGTACGTCGTGTCTGACTGTATTACGTGGTTATGGCTGTGCAAAGCCCATGTCGAGCGAGCGACGACAGTGCATGTGATGCTTCTTGCGACTCACAGCTTTCCTGATCGAGGGCATTGCTGCCAGTGGGTGATGGACGAAGAAATTGACGCGCCGTCAAGCAGCAAACAAGCAGTGCATCAGGATGGTGGTGGCAATGCTCGGAGCTGCAGTCGATGGTGTTCAATGCGACGCTTCAGATTTGGACAAGAAACTGGCATCAGATAATGAATGGTACTGGGCCAAAAGAACGCACGCGCTGGAGATTGACGATGAGGGTGATGGCGAGTACGCGCAACCGAGTTCAAGTTATCTTCTTCAAGATGCCGAGAGACCGACCAGTCACGCGGATCAGGACTGACAGAGCTCACGTGTCGCTCTGACGCCCACGCCCCCGACAGTTTTCAGCCAACCACAGCGTCTCTCAGCTGCTTCGTGCCCTCAAGCAGCATCCCGATGGTCGTCATTTGGCGCCTTGAACGCTTCGTGAGAGAACGGCGATCCGTGGTCGAGAAACGGTCGATTCGTCGTCGAGCACGACACGTATGAGTAGCCTGTGAACGAGAAGAACTGTATCCTGACCGATCTCTGGTGTGTCTAAGAACCGCGAGCAGGACCAGCACAAGACGATGATCGATCGACGATCGAGGACGTCGATGAAGCGCTCACTGGATGGACGGCGTGATGCGTCCTCACTCAAGATCCTGAACTGTCGTGGGATCAGCATGCGCGAGCAAGAAGCCTTTTGGACACGACAGGACGCCCACGCGGCGCATCGTCCACCGTCTTCCTCTCCAAGGGCATGTACTCAATCGAGACGAGAGCACCCCGGCGACCTGGTTCACGCTGCTCAACTCGTCTTTGACCCGAGCTTCAGCGCATTCGATCTGGTGTGTCTCAAGCTCGAGTGCTCAACCGTCTCGCGTCCTCGTTGAATAATAACGAGAACAATCCACCCAGCGACACGAGCGCATCGCTTCCCAAGCAGACAAATGTGCGTGAATGAGCCCGTACTTTCGACGATTCAACATGTGATACCCACGAACTTCTACATGCACACTATGCACGCAACCAAGGTGAGTGGACGGTCTATCCATTATGCGTGGCTGGCTGTTCATGGGCACATGTGAGTGCGAGGTCTCACATTTATATTTGCTTACTGCGTTCGCGTATTTGAATTTGACTGCACAGGTGAGAGGAAGAAAGGAACGAGTCCGTAGAGCGTTGGTGAAGACGATCTTGTCATTCCAGGAGTGCTCAGGATACCGCCAAGCGGGCCGTCATGGTCCAAGGCGCTGTTTCGAGAATGGTGAGCCGTCTGCTTCCTTTAGCGAAAGCGAATAGTACCCGACGTGGCAAATCGTGCAATCTTCTCCTCCTCTCTTGGATGAAGTTGCCGATAGGGTCGCATGCGTTGCAGAGCAAAGCAGTAGCAGTTGATATCGATGCTTTCAACTTCTCGCGCCTGGATTACTATATCTTGCCGAGTGTCGAAAGCGTAAGAGCGAACATGCCAGTGCGACCTACGCTCATCTACTGTTGGTGTATTCGAGTCGCCCTCCAAGTCGTCTTTCCAGGTGAGTGCGTGCTTTGAACATTCTCGATGCGGCGTCGTTCGTATGATTTCATGGATTTCTCGAGCCGAACTCGGGTCTGACGGACAGCATTCGTGGCGTTTTGCAATGTGATCACACTCTTCTTCTTCGCAGGTTGTAATGCTGCGAGTCAATTCTAGCGGTCGAAGCAGGCGAAGCGTCAACGAAACATGACACAACGAGGACCATTCTCAGTGAAGCTGACTCGCGACATTGCGCATCCAATGAAACAAAGACGCAGTCGGTCTCCGCGATGCCTCTTTCATTCATAATGTGCTGGTGCGACGAGTCAAGCGGTGCAGCGTGGTGCATACATAGCTTTGGAGAAGAGAGCGCGCCACGAAGGTACATTGCATGGATTTCATTCACAACTCACATTTGATTGACTTGACTGACACGCATTTACTTACAACCTACTCTTGACCGAGACGGTTTTCCTCATACATCTAGAACTCACGAGACCCCACCTCTGCTTCCCAAGGACGGCGCGCGAAGACTCACTCACATGCTGGTACATGCACGCGCGGGGTTGACGACGAAGGCGCTAAGTAGCTGGGAGCTGCTCAGAATCTTGCAAGTCGAGCTGTGTCTACTTGCCGAAGGTCCAGCTGCTACGGCCGTTGCCCCCGTTGCCCTGGTTGTTGCCTGGGTTCTTGTTGTTGTTGCTACCAGTGTTCTTGTTGTTGCCGGTGTTCTTGTTGTTGTTGTTGCCAGTGCTCTTGTTGGTGCTGCTGCCAGTGCTGGCGTTACCACCGGCGTTGGTGGTGGTGCCGCCTCCGGTGTTAGCATTTCCAGAAGTAGTGCCACTGGTAGCGCCGCTCGTAGCGCCATCCGTGTAGTTGTCAACGTTGCCTCCAGTGCTCGCTCCAGAATTGCCGCCGCCCGAAGCAGGAGCTGGCGCTGGTGCAGTCGCCGTTGAAGTGGCGCCGCTGCTACCACCGCCACCACCTCCGCTGATTGGAGCGCAGTTAGTGTACACCTGCCAGGTCGGAGTGTGTAGCGCCAGCCAGATCGACATGAGCATCTTCGCGCCGCTGCACTTGGACTTGTCGTACGGGAGCTTCGCGGGGGACCCCGTGTATGTCTTGGCGCAGTTGTCGCCGTGGAATGCCATCGTTCCGTCGCACCAGACCTCGCACGGGCCTTCGTGGGACGGCGTGAGCTCGTCCCACTGCACGACATCCGGGAGCGGCTGCGCGGCACCGGTCGCCTTGGAGAAGCCGCACTCCTTTGTCGCGCCAGACTCGGTCTTCTGCGTCGCGAACGCCAGCGCCTTCAGTGAGCTGTAGCTGCTTGCTTTGAGCGCCGCCGTAAATGCCTTGGTGTTGGACGTCGGGTCGGTCGAGAAGGACATGCCCGAGGGCGCCTTGAGCGCGGACGGGCCGTCGATCGTGCCCGAGGGTGAGTTAGTGCCGTAGCCGTTGTCCCACGTCGGCTTGGGCAGCGACATCTTGCTGTGGGCGTCCGTCGTGGCCGCTGCGACCGCCATGAGCGCAAGGAGAAGGGTCTTGGCCGCGGTCATCGAGAGCTTGGTCGTGCTGGTGACTGGGTGGTGCGCGCTCGATGGGGAATTGCAGAATGAGCTCTTCGCAGCCGCGCATGCTTGCTTGCTCTCACCAGGCATGTTAGCATCCCCACCTCTCCGTTGCGCGCAAGTATGCGGATCGTTGCTGTAGAAGGCTTGCGCTCGCAAAAAACAAACAAACAAGCAAGGATGAAAGCTGCTGCAGCAAGATGTGATGGCGTTGGTGGGCAGCTGGGATGATCCAAGTTTCTACCTTCAACATTGCGGGCCTTGGGACTGAACTCACAGATGTGAGAAGTGATGGAGTTGATTAACCCATGTAAAAGCCCACTGCAGTCCCAGTCCGTATGTGCAAGCGACTGTGGCTGCGTCATCAGCACCAGCACACCGAACAACATGACGTCGTGTAGATATGAGGGCGTGCTTCTACATTCCGTCACCAGTTATTGAAGAGATATCCACATCTGGTGGACGCCTCGAACTGGAATCTGTGGACGACTCATTGTAACTTGACTTGACACCAGCGAAATGCTTGAGTCGCAAATCAACGAGTGCGTCGCAGCACCAGAAGCACTTGGCATTGAAAAGCCTAAGCGAAGCACATTAGGATCAGAACGAGTGGGATCGAGATCAGTTGTCGTTTCGGCAGTCGGCCCTCAGTTGTTATGTGTGTGCTTGTTATGCGCGGGTGTGTCTGGTCTCTACCAAGCCAGTCAGTAGAGGTGACAGGACTCGTCCACAGAGCCCAGAGTGCTGTTCAGTACACTCGACGATCGGACGCGAAACACTCGGGCCACACAGCAACAGAACGACCGCCGCCTCTGTACAGATTGAACGGCCACACGCACTCACACACAAGCCATTGACGCACTCATACACATTGGTTGATTTATTATTATGCAGTCAGTCGCATCGCCAGACGCAACGACTACGAGAGAGAGAACAGCAAATCCACGGACAAGGCTCTACTTGCGCGATCGACGGGTCTTGGCCGTGCACTTCTTCTTCGTCGCCGCCGGAGCGGGCGTGGCATCAGCGTCAGCGCCAGTGTCGTCGTCGGATGCTGGCGCCGGAGTCGAAGCCACTGGAGCCTTGGTAGTAGCCGCTGGAGCCTTGGTAGTAGCCGCTGGGGTCGACGAGGAGCTGCCGCTGCCGCCGATCGTGATGTCGGCACACGTCGGGTACGTCTGGTTGGCCACGGGCGAGTGCCAGTAGAACTGCAGCGCGCAGGCGCCGGCCTTCTCGCAGCCCGTGACGCTCGTGGGGATCGTCGCCGTGGTCTCAAAGTTGCCACCCGCAGTGGCAAAGTTGTCGAGGTGCGAGAGCTTCGTCACCTGCTCGTACGTGACTTTGCCGCTCGCGTCAGTCTTTGGCTTGACGATGTACATGTCGAGCGTGCCCGGGTGCGGCGCCTGGATGAAGTACTTGATCGGGAACGCGACGCCGGCCGTGAGCGCGGTCACCGGGTTCGACGCGTCGTAGACGAGACCGCGGCAGCCGTTCATGATGTCGAACGTGGCGGCGGCAGGCTGATCCGCCTGGCCGCGCTTGCTCAAGTTCTCGAGCGGCGCCCACTGGAGCTCGTCGTCGCCGGCGCCCTTGAGGCCCCAGAGGCAGTCCTGGCGGTAGGTGGCCGTGATCGGGCGGAACTTTGGCTCGAGCATCTGGCCGTGCGCGGCCACGTGGGCGACGAGGACCGAGGCACCGAGAGTGATTGAGGCGAAGGTGGAAGGCTTCATAGTGGAGAGATGGAGATGAAGGAGGGCAGTTGGCTCGACGAGGCAAAATGGAGAATGAGCGAGGAAGAAAGCCCCGAAACGTAGTCGGACCAGTGTTCGGTTCACGTGAATGAGCGCAGGTCTTTGGCCCATCGAGCGAGGTCTATTCAATGGAAGAGCGTTGTCCTGTGCGCCTGTCGTGGGGTTGGCAGGTACAGAATGGCCGTCGTCGCATTGTGAAGACAGTTGAATGCACAGAAAAAGACAGGATTTGACACGCGAGCTTGTCGTCATCGCGACGATTGCTGAGCCACGCGCCCGCCACAGTACTGACGCCACAAGTGGAACATATTTGGAGGTCAATTTCCGATCCAGTTGCTGTTGTCTTGCTGGTTGGAGGTGTCATAAGTGGCACGTGAAAGCAAACTGGTGGAAGACGCTTGAAAACCAGCTGGTAGCCTGTTTCTGAAAATGTCCACAGTCAGCGCAATCGGCCGAGCATATTCAACAGGGCGAGAACTGCGCCCCAAGCAACAACGAAGGCGAACACAGGATCGAAATGAGCTTGTCGCGATCGCTGGCTTCCTTTGTCTGGCCGAGGGGATAGAAATGATCGAAAGTCTCACTTTGGCAAAGCGAAGATTTCTGTATATAAACACCTCGAAGGTCTCGGTCCTGGCAAGTGGAGCACGCTGAGATGATTCATGCGTCTAATGACGAGGACCCTAGTAGATCTGATAGAGAGGTGAAATGTGCTCTATTCCAGCACATAGGCGGCGACTCGCTACGGGGCTGACGTTGTGCAGAATGGCGAAGGGATGGCTTGCAAGCCTGGTCAGGAGCTGGCCAATGCGTGGCCTGCCAAATACCGAAACATAATTCGCTGTCATCTCAGAGCTCCAAAAGCTCCTTGATTTGCTGCCATCTGCTTACCAAGAAATTGCTGGACCGCTTTCAGGTTGAAATGTGCCACTTTTTGCTTACTTGCTGCGACGTCAGCTGGACATTTATCTGTAAGTTTGTATTGAACATGCAACAAAGACGCATGCCAATTGTGGCACAAATAAAAAGGATCTGAGATGAAGCACCACCAGCCTCTTGCCAATTCTGCACGTATCCTTCACTCCGTCGGCATCCATCCTGCGTGGGAATGGACGGCAGAGAGGCCCTCATACAGAAGACCGATGGCCAAACAAACACCCCAACTCCCACGAGCTCTCTCATTTCTGTTTTCGCCAGGCGTGCAGTAAGCAGGTCGCGTGAGGAAGAAAGAGCCCAGGTCTCGACGAGAGGTGAGGGTCACAGGCGGAGCAAGTGACGCGTCCAGCATAGCGACGCCCAGAGAGTCGAATGTGGCAGAGCAGCAGCAGCACGACGAGTTAACAAAAGCGATGAAGGAGTTCAGAGAACCCGTGTGAACGCAAGACGCGGATAAGTGCCGCGGCGGACAGACAGGAGCAGCGAATAGGTCGGCGTCGGAGAAGCTACAGTGACCGAGGAGTGCGAGCACAAAGCCCCAGATAGTAGCGCATGAGCAGAGTGGAGATCAAGCGAGACTTGAGCGAGAGAGAGAGGCACCAACAACCAGAGCCGTCAGCTCACGAGAACCAGAGCAGATCGAGAGCAGTGGAGCGAAAGAGGCGTCGAGAAGCAAAATGGTCGGGATCGATTCATCCGTCTTACTACAGATATTACTAATTACAAGATGGAGTCGACTCGTGCTTAGGCGCGGGAGCGGAAGCGGCGGTTGCACTTCTTCTTGGTCGCCGCTGGCGCTGGGGTCGAGGCGTTCTCGTCGTACTCGTCACCAGCAGGAGCAGGGGTGGTCGCCGCCGCAGGAGCCTTCGTGGTCGCCGCTGGAGATGGAGCCTTCGTCGTAGCTGCTGGAGATGGAGCCTTCGTCGTGGCCGCTGGCGTGGTGGACGAGCCACTGCCCGTGACGACAATGTCGGCGCACGTCGGGTACGTCTGGTTCGCGATGTCCGAGTGCCAGTACATCTGCAGAGCGCAGGCGCCCGCGGTGCCGCAGCCCGTGACGCTCGTTGGGATCGTGACCGTGGTCTCGCCGTCACCGCCCGTCTTTGAGAAGTCCTCGATGCGCTTGAGGGACGTCATCTTCTCGTACATGATCTTGCCGCCAGCGCCGGTCGTGGACTTGACGATGCTGAACTCGGCGTAACCTGGGTGCGGCGCCTGGATCGTCCATTTCACTGGGATCGTGGCGCCCGGGGCGACAGTCGTAACGGGGCCGCCGGCCTCATAGACCATGCCGCGGCAGCCGTTCATGATGTCGAACGTGGCGGCAGCCGGCTGGTCGGCCTGCTTGCGCTCGCTCAGGTTTTCCACGGGCGCGTACTGCAGCTCCTGCTCGCCCGCGTACTTCAAGGTGCCCGAGTCGGCGCGGAACTTGTCCGTCACCGGACGTGGGGTCGGCGAGGTCATCTGGCCGTGGGCGTTCACCGAGGCAGCGAGCACGGCGGCGAGCAGAGCGGAGTACACGGCGGTCTTCATGGCGTTAGGAGGAAGGGATGCAGGCGTGCGGGCGGATGCGGTGCAATCGGGAAATGAGCGGCTCCGCGTATCAATGGCCCCCTTCGCACACGCGTTGGTTTCCGGTTGAACGAACGAACGGCCACATGCCCCCCGCTCAACATCTCTCACTATCCAGCAACAAACCGCACAAGAAGAGACCTGATCATCGGCCGAGAAACAACCGCACAACGGCCAGCTGCAAATCACAGATCGTGCGTTCGGATCGGGATTCGGGGTGACTCGCTCTATTGGCGTTTCGCGCATCTCCGGTGACTGAAATGCCACATGGTTTCGCAGAAACAGCTGACTGACGACTTAAGTAGAAAAAGACGACTGGACGAGAACGTTGGGCAAATGAGAACGGCGGCGAGCGGAAGCTCTTGCGGCCGACGGACGGATCTTGAGGCTTCTTCGATGGGGGTCGGCTCCACCAGCATCACCACCATCATGCTTCAGCCGTCGAGAGACTATCTGCTTACTAAGAATGAATGAAGCGACGTGCGTAGCAGACGACTGAACGTTGTCCAGTGACGGCGGCGCTTCTAGCACTTGCGTCAGCAGAGAAGCGAAGCGGATCGAGTTGAACACATCGCAGCATGAAGAAAGAAGTGAACGCTCAACAGCGAGCGACCTTTAGAACGAGCGATGGTAGCAACAAGACCGACGAGCTACACATCAGTACAGGACGTGGCCAGGATCAAGAGAGGACACGAACCAAGGCACTCAAGAAGGCGTGGAGCAAGCCAAACACTTCAGATGTTTACGAGCACGGAGAGCGGAGCAGAGAGCTCTACAGCTAACTTACAAGAATCAAGCGCGGAAGCGACGGGTCTTAGCCGTGCACTTCTTCTTGGTGGACGCCGGAACCGGCGTGGTAGCAGGCGGGGCACCGGCATCAGCACCAGTCTCGTCGTCGTCGTCGGACGCTGGAGCTGGAGTCGCAGCCGCTGGAGTTTTCGAGGATGCAGCTGGAGTCTTGGAGGTAGCCGCTGGAGTCGATGAGGAGCTGCCACCAGTACCAGCACCGCTACCCTTGATGATGATGTCAGCGCACGTCGGGTACGTCTGGTTCGCGATGTCCGAGTGCCAGTACATCTGCAGCGCGCAGTCGCCCGCCTTGCCACAGCCAGTCACGCTCGTTGGGATCGTGACGGTGTCGCCGAAGTTGCCCCCCTGCTTGGCAAAGTCCTCGAGACGCTTGAGCGTCACGACCTTCTCGTACATGATCTTTCCGCCGGCGCCCGTCTTCGGCTTGACGATGTTGAACTCGGCGTAACCTGGGTGCGGCGCCTGCACGTACCATTTCACCGGGAGCGATCCACCAGCGGTGACTTCTGTGACGGGGTTACCGGCCTCGTAGACCATACCGCGGCAGCCGTTCATGATGTCAAACGTGGCGGCCGGTGGGAAATCCGCCTGCTTGCGCTGGCTCAGGTTCTCGAGCGGCGCCCACTGGAGCTCGTCCTTGCCGGCGTTCTTGAGCGCGCCCGAGTTGGCGAGGAACTGCGCGCTCACTGGGCGCGGGTCTGGCGAGGTCATCTGCCCGTGGGCGTTCACCGAGGTCGCTAGGAGTGCGGCGAGCACGACGGAGTAGACGGCGCTCTTCATTATTCTCTGGTGTGTGGATGTATGCGCGTCGTGCGAAGAATCGAGATATGAAGAGCTCCGTAAAATCACAAGGTAGATGCCTGCGCTCCAATCCCAAGCCTGAACCAGGGAGTCCTACCGATAGGGCAAGGCTGTAGGAACTGGGCGTTCTCTACATGGGTGATTCGCCCCTCATAACAAAGACTCACACGACTGACTGATTATTTGCTTGAGAGTGTTCATTTCTGCATGCGTTCCGCGATCAAAGTTGCCCGCCACCACTGCCGCGCTTCTGCTTGCTCGGCGTGTTGTCTTGAAGTTTGTATGGAGACGGTATCCACCACATGGTTTTCTCGCCAAAATGCTTTCGTGAAGGTCGCAGGAAGCATAATCCTCAAGCTGCAAGGCGAGAGAAGCGTCCTCCAAGGTGTCGTCGCTTTTCCTTTGTAGATCACCACCGCCACCAGAGCAATTGTGAAGCCATGTGCGGCAAGAAGCTTTTATTAAGATCGTGCTGGAACCGGTCACGCGGCTCATTTCCAATCATTCGTTCACAACTTCCATGTTGATGGTGAACTCGCAGGCCATTTGGCGTAAGCAAGTTATTATGTCCAAGCGCTCTTTTTGCTGTGAGAAGAGCAAGCGAACGAGCAGGCGGGTGGTTGTCCTGTTAGCGAGTCGCATGTACCTCATGATCCTCGAAACCGGTTGGTGGGATCTCTTTTCACTGGCTTTTCCAGTGTGTCGTCGTTTCCCCCACGTGGTTCCGCAGCATGCGCGACGATAGCAGACAGCCAGCCCTCTATTCAATTTCGTGTGTGTGTGTGCCAGTTCCGCCACGAGTGCTGTTGGGATTCAATACTCACTCACGCGTTGACATCGTGAAGATTAAGCTGCAAGCCCAGCTCGCTGCACAGAACGTTAGCAACGGAACCCTGCCTCATTAGTGCTTTGCCTCTTGTTCTTCTCGCACAGCCACACGCACACACACACACATGTACACATCGAATGCGCTTTCGTTCGTTCGACCGTGGAGAGCGGTCGCGAATTGAAGACCGTTTGCCATCTGCTTTTTCGGCGCGTGAGTGGCTTCGACATCCGGATCAGGAGGAACTTTTTGACTGAACTTGGAGCTCTACAATTTCGTTTGTACTGGATTGCCAGGGTCCAGTAATCAAACGCCTCACCGAAGCGTAGGCCATTTGGGTTTGATGTGCACAAAAGAGACTCAGAAACAGATGGCGCGTCGGAAGTTTCTACGCTTGAACGACAGGGCTTTGTACGACTTGACAACAAGACCACGCCATGAGGCCAGCCGGTCATCTGTCTGACTTGCTGTCTGTATGGCAGAGAGAGGGGACGAGGAGTGGAGTGCGAGCCAGCGCTTGCGACCAGAGTGCCCCAGCCAAACCCACCCAGGAGCGTTCAACCTTTCTCACTCATTCACGCATTTGCCTCGCGCACAGCAGTCGCCAAGCCTTCTCTTCTCCGTTTACTCACCTGCTCGTCAACAACCATGATCGTGCCAATGACCAAGGCCCAGCTCGCCGTGCTCCTCTTCGCGGTGGCCGCGCCGGCGGCGAACGCGCACGGCTCCATGTCGAACCCCAAGCCAACGTTCGCGATCCAGGGCGACACCACGCAGTTCGGCTTGACTGTCGACTCGTCGGCGCTCACGGCGCCTTCGGGCATGTCGTTCACGACCGACCCGACGTCCAACACGAATGCGTTCAACGCCGCGCTCAAGACCAGCTCGTACAAGTCTGTGTACGCGCTCGTGGAGGCCAAGGGCGTCCCCATCGCCGGCGCGAGCAAGGAGTGCGGTCTGACGACGTCGACTGGCGCCAAGCAGCCGCTGCCTACCGTGGTCGAGTGGTCGCACGGCTCGGGCGAGGGCTTCACGCCTTCCCACGAGGGTCCGTGCGAGGTCTGGTGCGACAACGTGCTCGCGTTCAGCGATGAGAACTGCGCCAAGAACTACCCGACGGCGCCAGCCAAGCTCCCATACGACAAGTCCAAGTGCACGGGCAAGAGCGTGCTTAAGGTCGTCTGGCTCGCCCTCCACTCGCCAACGTGGCAGGCGTACATTAACTGCGCTGCCATCGAGGGTGGCTCGGGTGCTTCGACCCCAGCTGCGGCCACGCCATCGGCGTCGGCGACCCCGGCGGCCACGCCAAAGGCCACGACCAAGGCCCCATCGACCGGCGGCAACACCAAGACCCCTGCTCCAGCTGCCAGTGATGCCGACGAGGACTGCGAGGACGATCTCCCGATCGCCGGCGACTCGGACGAGGACTGCGAGGACGACCTCGACATCAAGGATACCCCAGCGCCAGCGACCGGCGGCAGCGAGTACAACGATGAGTACGCCACCCCTGCTCCAGCTTCGGGCGGTGAGGTCGGCGGCGATGCCGACGAGGACTGCGTCGACGACCTGCCAGTTGCCGGCGGTGACGCCGACGAGGACTGCGACCTTGACGTGGCCGACACCCCAGCCCCAGCCGCCAGTGGCAAGGCCACCAAGGCGCCAAAGGCGACCAAGGCCCCGAAGACGCCAAAGCCGACCAAGACCAAGAAGGCCAAGGATGCCGCGCGCACTTCGGACCTCGGTTTCGACGAGCTGGAGGAGGGCACCAACGACGTCACGTACGACGCTGGTGTCGTCACGCCTACCGAGTACTAGACGTATGCAATGAATGAAGTTCCCGTTGTGGTGTATTTTTTGAACGCAAGACGAAGAAAAGTTAATGTTTTGAATCCTAAAGCGTAGCTTTTTAATTTATCGAAGTCTGTGATGATCTTAGCAAGTTTGATTGAGCGGAGCATCGCGTGAGCCAGCGTCCCAAACGTCTCTGCAAGCACTCCCAAGCGCCAACAACTTGGAAATGCTCACCACACAGTGGTTGAAGCATTCTCTTCAGGTTCACCAATCTTCAAGAATGCAGTTGTCGAGCGACAGGGACCATGGACATACTCTTTGAGCCTAACCAGCTCAGCGCCTGTGTTACTCGCCAGTGTTCTGTGATCGCAGCTTCGATCCGCGAGCACACCGACTTCTGAGTTCGATTTCTTTGCTGACTCTACATATAGGAGGGAGGAGAAATCAATGAAAAATGTGACGACACTTCACTGAACGTGAAGCGCATTTCAGTGATTATGGCTCATGTTTTCTGGACAGTCAACAATGTTCGTGCCACTTGATCAAGACTGTTGAAGTCTTCTCTCCATGCAGCTCACACACTGTGGGATCCAAAAACAACAGACCATTCTGCAGTTCTTGCGCCTTCGCCTCCTCCAATGCCTGGGACACCTCTCTCATCGACGGAGTCGGATGGTCAGTCAAGTGCGTGGTCTGGGAACCGAACTCACCAGAGTGCAGAGATCGCTTCTGGGGTCGAGTGTTCTAATTTGTTGGAGGTCGACTGAGATTCTTGTGAAGCACAAGTTCTGCTGGATGACGGTCTTCGATCGCATGAAAACGTAGGAAGGCAGCATGAGCGTCAGCCAGCCTAGAGAGCCATGGTGTTGCATCTTAAACCGAAATACAAAACATGGGTCCACACCTTGAACTCGTATGACAAACTTGCCAAGCATGCGCTTCTCGGGAATGTAATACTGTCAGAGTCTTCTAGCGCACTCTGCAACAAGAGTCCGCTCTTCGTGTTCGCATTCCTGGAACTCCGCATCGTGCATTGGCGATAGCAATTGCTCGTGTGACGAGATGAAAATCCTTCTGATCACCCGAGGATCCATTGTGATATTCAAAGTTCTCATGCGGACGTGTTGATTAATTAATGTGGACACCTTTGACGACACCAGCGATTTCAGTTGCACGTCGCCTAACATTTTAGTACCCACTCAACT
This sequence comes from Globisporangium alternatum, assembly GCA_023334315.1. Taxonomy (NCBI): domain Eukaryota; phylum Oomycota; class Peronosporomycetes; order Pythiales; family Pythiaceae; genus Globisporangium; species Globisporangium alternatum. Next base: position 13,933 of record JAASGT010000687.1, read on the forward strand.
AAGAGCAGCATTTTGAATCATTACCACACACTCAATAGCAATGGCTTGAAAACAACATGAAAGCAGAAGAAGAAGCATCAAAATTTAAATGAAAGAAACTGCTCTTCTAATGCGTGAACAACTATACAAACGGCTACAGGGGCGTTGCCTCCTCGACTTAGTTGCGGCGGGTCTTGGCCTTGCACTTCTTGGTGGCAGCAGGGGTTGGCGCCTTGGTGGTAGCAGCAGGCGTGGATGGAGCCTTGGTGGTCGCCGCTGGGGTCGAGGTGGCCGCTGGGGCCTTGGTCGTAGACGCTGGGGTCGAGGAAGCCGCCGGGGTCGTGGAGGCCGAGCCGCCCGCAATTGGCGCGCAGTTGGTGTAAATCTGCCACAGAGGCACGTGCAGCGCGATCCAGAACGACGTCAGCATCTTCTTGCCCGCGCACTTGGACTTGTCGTACTTGAGCACGGCCGGCTGCGTGGTCATGTCCACCGAGCAGTTGTCGTCCTGGAACACCATCACGTCATCGCACCAGACCTCACACGGGCCCATGTGCGAGAGGTCGAACTTGTCCCACTGGACGGCATCCGGCAGCGGCTGCGCCGTACCAGTCACGCTCGAGTAGCCGCACTCCTTGGACGCACCGGACTCGGTCTTGACGGCATCCGACGTCGCCAGCTCCTTGAGCGACTTGTACTTGGACGTCTTGAACGCGGTCAGGAACGCGTTCGTGTTGGACTGCGGGTCCGTGCCGTACGACATGCCCGCTGGCACCGGGATGGTGTTGGGGCCGTCGATCGTGCCGGATGGCGAGTTGGAGCAGTAGCCACCGCTGCACGTCGGCGCAGGCAGGATCATCTTGCCGTGGGCGTCGACACCCGAGGCCATGACGGCGACGGCGAGGAGGGCAGCGCACTTGGTTGGGGCAATCATGGTTAGCTCTTGGTGGTGGGGATGTGGCTTGCTCAGGGGAGATTGAGGAATGAGTGAGGCTGGTCAACGGGCACACGCGAGGAAGGCCGCAAGCCACAAGGCTTTTAGGTCCTCACTGTCGGTCGCTCAGTCGCTCTGAAAAACCAGCTGGCGCGGCCCCGAGTCCCTCCCGCCCCACCCGCTCTTTTCGCTCCTTTTGCTCTTCTTGGCAAACGAGAGGTGAGCGAAAGTGTACCTCGCTTGCGCCGTTACGAGTCGGCGACTTTCGTTCGGTGGGGCCAGCTGGTTCGGTGGTTCTGCACACAGTAGGAAACCACAGCGAAACGTCTGACGCTGCTGGCGGTTGAGAAAGTTCTTTCGAAGGGCTCTTCACAAAGTGCAACGTAACGACACGTCGTGTACATCCTCTAATTTTCAAGAAAATAAGAGTCAGTGCGTCCATCTCCCCTCTCTCACTTGCTCACTTCCAGTGGTGGCTTCAGAATAACAGCGGCGGTATGGAATAGTGGATCGCAATGCATGAGCAATTGCTCCAGTATGCTTTACGAGACTGTGTTGACCACATGGACACCGCTTTCTAGTTTCTCCTCTAACCTTGCTAGCTGGCGTGAGTTTCATGTGCAACAATCTCGTAATGCATGGCTGTCTCAATGTATATGCGCCACGCTCGCTGTCGCGCTCACCAGGTGGCGCCTGGGAAAAAGCTCACCGTCTCGTGTGTCGAATCGAGTCCAGATGCGTAAAAGTGGGGTCTGCTCGGTGTGTGAGCGTCCACTTCGTGCTCTTCTCCCACACAAGGTGGGCTTGCAAAGCCACCAAAGAATGAAAACACAAGATGCTCTTCTGGTTCGGGCTTTGAGATGCGGCTTTGAAAAGTGGATCGAATTCTCAAACGCAATCCGGAACCAGCGCTACTGTTTACGATGAACTTGGTCAACACACACACACAAAGGAGGTAGATTCGCGCTGCCTAATCAGTGAAGGGAGGCTCACGAGACAAAAGCAAACAGCGCCCTGTGATTTCTACGAAACTCTGAAAGGGAGAGCGTCTCAAGTTGGATGGATGAAGGGATAGCGAATGAATGAGCGAACGTGTCGTCGTGGTGCCAGCATCTTCGTTGTTCATGACTTTATACGAACTGGTGCTCGGTTGGTCCCGCTGATTACACGTGATAGCAGGAGAGCAAGAGTGTCATAAGCGACATCAAAGAAAAGCTAGCTGAAGTCGTTGATAGAGCACCTCTGGAAGAGGTATCAAAACTTACCAAAGGCTTGGCTTATCGACTTTACTTGCATGAGGCTAGTTGTAGGAAGACGAGCGGGTGGTAGAGAGAGAGGCTGAGATGCCTGCAGACGTTCGTTAGTTCTCGTTGCGAATGGCTTGGGTGGGTATAGTGATCTCTCATGGCAGACTCGAAATGAGGATTTCGTTAAACTTTGTATTGTTGTGACGATTTCACTTCCTTCGAGGAAGACTGTGTGAAGAACGAAGCTTCAGATACTTCACAGGCAGATAGCATCGATATTTCCTTCAAACCTACCAAATGTTACGACTCGAACGTGAGCTTCAAGGCGATGAGCTAATATTAGGATACTGAAGCAAGCCACCACAACTTTCTTAAGCCAGTTCAATCTCACGATGAACAAACATAATATTTCATAAAATTCCAGTGAATTCTTACAACAACAAAGAGCATCCGCTGCAGTACACTACACCATCGTGAGAGGGGAGGAGGCGAGCATTGAACAACAATTCCAGTCACTCGTGCACTCAGCACGTCTAGTTCGCGTCGACGGTGCCGGTGACGTCGTCGTCCGTGCTCAGCTCGTCGAACCCGAGGTCATACGTGCGCGCGGCCTCCTTCTTCTTGGCGGTCTTGGCGATGTCGAGCTCGTCGCAGTCCGCGTCAGCGTCGTAGCCGACCTCGCCGCCCGAGGCTGGCGCTGGCGTGTCCTTAATGTCGAGGTCGTCGTCACAGTCCTCCTCACCGGCAATCGGCAGCTCGTCTTCGCAGTCATCGGCGTCGTTGGCAGCTGGTGCAGGAGTCTTGTTGTTGTTGTTGTTGCCGCCGGTCGACGGGGCCTTGGTGGTCTTCGCTGGCGTTGGCGACTTGGTCGTGGCCGCTGGCGAAGGAGCCTTAGTGGTCGCCGCTGGGGTGTTGCCAGATGAGCCACCGCCGCTGCTTGCACCACCAGTGCTGGCACCGCCCGCACCACCCGAGATTGGCGCGCAGTAGGTGTAAATCTGCCACTGAGGCACGTGCAGCGCGATCCAGTACGACGACAGCATCTTTTTACCCACGCACTTGGACTTGTCGTACTTGAGCACGGCCGGCTGCGTGGTGAGATTCACCGAGCAGTTGTCATCCTGGAAGACCTTGACATCGTCACACCAGACTTCGCACGGGCCCATGTGCGAGTGGTCGAACTTGTCCCACTGGACGGCGTCCGGCAGCGGCTGCGCCGTGCCCGAAGCGCTCGAGTAGCCGCACTCCTTGGACGCGCCGGCCTCAGTCTTGAGCGCGGACGAGGTGGCCAGATCCTTGAGTGTCTTGAACTTGGACGTCTTGAACGCGGTCAGGAACGCCTTCGTGTTGGACTCTGGGTCCGTGCCGTACGACATGCCGGCTGGCACTGGGATCGTGGACGGACCGTCGATCGTACCGGACGGCGAGTTGGAGCAGTATCCGCCGGGACAGGTCGGTGCTGGAAGCGTCAGTTTGCCGTGAGCGTCGGCGCCGGCGACCATGAGCGCCATGGCGACGATCGCAGCGGACTTGGTAGGGGCGATCATGCTTCCTGTGCTGCTGTCGTGGTGGTGGTAATAAAGCTTAGCTGGCTGGTAGAAGATTGAGAAATGAGAGAGTGACAGGGGTTCGCAGTCGACGGACGAACGGACGAGCGGGTCCGCAATTGAGCTCCACAGGTCGTTGATACTGCTCCTATCCGTTGCTGTTGCTCTTTCGGCGTTGCCTTGGTTGGCCTCACTTCTACCGGTGGGTAGTATTACTCTGATGTGCGTCAACTTCGATTGAGGGATAGGGGAAATCTAATCAACCAAGATTACGCATTGGTAACTTGCACGTAAAGGTGATCACAAATTTGCTTCCAACCACCTGCGCTGGCAGAACGGATACGTTGCTCTGTTGCTGTTGGAGAAGCCGAGAACCTTCGCCGGCGCCACCTGTTTTCGTTGCAGGCTCTGTTTTGTGACGTCCATGGATACCACTGTTCAAGTTTGATGCACAAGCTGAATGGAAAACCTGCTATGCTGTTGATGTCAGCAACTTGCCGACTCGTTAGCTTCGCGAGCGTGGACGAGCCGCTAAACAAAAAACAAACTCGGTGGGGCACTTGAAAGCTGGGGATTTGTTAAGTGTGCCTGTGACTCTCCGTGCGGACGGACACGCCCCACGAAGAACTCGATCAGACTGCCGTTAGCGATTGGAGTACCCACGCAGATACAGTACCTAGGAACTGAGAGCGAGAGCGCATGTGGACAGTGCTTGATACTGTTATCATTGTTAGTCGATGAAGTGCGGTCACTCAAAGTGTCGGTGCTTGCACTGATGATCGACTTGTGACTTCTTAACGCTATGTATGGTACGAATCCATTTTGGCTATTTTGGAGACAGTAGACCACTGACTAGCGTCGCGTCACTCGTCACTGCCATTTTTCAGTTCAGAACGTTAAGTGCGGTACCAGAAGAAGATGCTGTTAAGTGCGGTAGCGTACTTATAAAATCACGAAGCTCTACGCCTGAGAACGAACGACGGACCTCCATCACGCAGTTCGCCTTAGCG